>JAUTDX010003241.1:0-31459 GCA_030844895.1 Ambrosia x helenae | reverse complement strand
ACGGAAATAATTGTTTTTACACATGTGTAAATTCACTGTTTGTACATGTATAAACTGTTTCATTTACACATGTGTAAAAAGTTAATTTGAAAGTGTTTTTGCAAGAAAAGATGAACTATTTGGAAAGAAAATTTATTTTTTAATGTTGTATTTTGATCATAATTAGGTTTGTATTAAAAAAAATGATTTGATTAGTTTTCTCATTTGTTTTCACGGTTCTCGCGATATTTAGCGTTCTCAAGATAACCCTACCCTATATATATATATATATATATATATATATATGTAATTTGTGTCTATATTTATAATTAATATATAATAAATAAATAAAAATTTATTCGAGCTTAACCGAGCCAAGTGGACCTTTGCTCGTGCTTGGCTCGTTTACAAACCGAACCGAGCCGATCGCTCATTTACAATCGAGCGAGCTTTTTTCGAGCATTTTCCGAACAAGCGACGAGTGAGCCACAAGCAATTTGAACAACCCTAAATACTATACAAAGGTTAAAGAAAAATAAAACATGTAAATTGAAAATTTTCGACAATATGGCTCGTATATGGGGTTTCAATTAATTGAGCGAGTATCACCGAAAAAGAGAAAATTGCTCGAATGGTCCCTGTGGTTTGCACTTTTTTCACCTATAGTCCCTAAGTTATCAAAATTACAAGCTTAGTCCCGAAACAGTGAATTTTTTGCACTCGGATAATCCGTGGAGCTAACTGAGGTTAAATAATCCAGTTAAGTGGTGTGAAATTACAAAACTACCCTTACTTTAATAAAAAAAATAATATAACACTTGTGGGTCCCACACTTCATCTTCCCCACTTCATCTTCTTCACCTCATCACCTCCACAAACCACCACCACCCATCTCCACCCTCCACCACCACCAACCCCCATCTCCACCCATCCCACCCGATTCCAACACCATTTAAAACCCTCAAACCATTTCTCTACTCACAAAATAACACACACACATATCCATATGAGAGAGAGAGAAAGCAGAGGAGTACCCAGCCACCACATCCACCGCCGCATACCAGTGCACACCCTCACCCCTAATTTCTAATCCAAAACCCTAACAAACCCTAAATGTTCAACTTAGGATATTACAGTGACTACTTCTAAACATTAAATTAAAACAAACTTCTGCTTTATAATATAATAACTAACAATAATTACCAGAGTATAATTAGTGAAAATAAAGCTCTAATTTTAAATCCAACAATCATTCAACAATAACCAAAAATACAGTAATACCTGAGCAAGGAGGGTATCGACGAGTTGTTGGTGAGTTGAATCGGACGAGTTCCCATGAAACCCAGATACCCTTTGATCTAAAACAGGTGTTACAGCAGCTGGTGGTGGATTTAATGCACGATTTTGTAGTGCCTACAAGGTGTTCGACAAAATGTCCCAATGAGCAATCTCTTGCTGATACTTGGTTTGAAGGTTTAATAAGATCTTTTTCTTGCGTTCTCTGCGGGATTTGGCTTCAGCTGCGGGGTCCGGAGGTGGGACGGTGGTGAATCGGGTGGGATGGCTGGAGATGGGGGTCGGTGGTGGTGGAGGGAAGAGATGGGTAGTGGTGGTTTGTGGAGGTGATGAGGTGAAGAAGATGAAGTGGGGAAGATGAAGTGTGGGACCCACTAGTGTTATATTATTTTTTTATTAAAGTAAGGGTAGTTTTGTAATTTCACACCCACTTAACTGGGTATTTAACCTCAGTTAGCTCCAGGGACTATCCGAGTGCAAAAAATTCACTGTTTCGGGACTAAGCCTGTAATTTTGAAAACTTAGGGACTATAGGTGAAAAAAGTGCAAACCACAGGGACCATTCGAGCAATTTTCTCACCGAAAAAATTTCCAGATAATTTTTACTGTATGTTTCGGATTATAAGTATATCCGTGGGGTTTTGAGTGTCTTACCTTCCCTATAGATAATCCCTTTTAAATACCATTTTTACGATTATGAGATAATGATATTTGAATCTTAATTTTATGGGACGAGATAACGTACAAAGCTTTCTTAACGTGAGAAACGTAGGAAGGATTCTCATCCATTAGATTAAGGCGACGACATGATGGTAATTAAAAACCCTAATCATATTTGGGTTAATCTAACCAAGGGTAAATTAGGAAAAAGCGTTTAAATAATTTTCAAATCGTAACAACAGAATCAATCGAAACCAAATTTTTCAACGTTTGAAATCGATTAAACATTTTGAGATATTACACAATCGAAGAAACAAATAAAAAGTCGATTAAACGTTATAACAGAGTTTGAATAAAAAAATTAAAAAAAACAGAGGATTGTATACGTAGACGATTAAATGACACGATTAACGTATGATAATGAATAAATGCTCGTAATATTTGTGAAATACTTTCGATTGTATTTCAAGAAGAAGGATTAAACATAAAAAAATTTGGTTAACGTAAGTTGCAGAAGAAAAAGAAGAAGTGTGGATAACAGAGTGTGTTAAACACACACATACATACTTTCAGATGCATGTTATGCGTTTAAAATTGGTTGGTTTGCATAAAGCAAACGCACGTTTATTGTTTCAAAACACACGTATTAAGGTTTTGGATGCACGTTATGAAGAATTCAGACGCACGTTATGAAGAATTGAGTGTGTTTATATACATGGGTATTTACAACATGCTTCTAAACATTTTACAACGTGCGTTTAAAATCTACATCATGTGCATCTAAACATTTACAAGGTGCGTCCAAAACACGCTGTTATCACCATCTTCTTCTTTTTCTTCTACAACTTCTTTTAACCTAATTTTTATGTTTAATCCTTCTTTTTGAAATACAATTGAAAGTATTTGTCAACTAATACGGGCGTTTATTCATAATCCTATGTTTTTCGTCTGATTAATCGTCCTAAAATAATCCTCTGTTTTTCAGATTTTTAGATTGAAACACTGATCTTATGTTTTCGTTCAATGCAATCCACTTGATTTTGATTTTTTGATTGTGTAATCAATCAGAATGTTTTAATCGAGTTGAAATTGCTTAAATTATGAACTCGTAACTGTATACAGAACATGATTTACGTAAATTAGTTATACCCTTGAATTTGATTGTAATTGAGTTTAATTAAGTTAACCATAGTTTAGTTAAATTGACAGGTGGCAAAATATAATGGCTTCCTACACTTCTCACGTTAAAAATACTTTGTATCATATACTTTCTCTAATTTTATTACCCTTTAATACATTACACTTTTTTTTTGTAATTTAACCTTTAAACTTATGTTCATGTCGATTTTATCCTTTTTCTATGAAGGATTAAACTTATGTTGTACGTCGATGATAAATTTAGGATATTCTCGTTCTTTTTATTTTAATTTTATAATGGATAACAGACAACAAATAATACATACAACCACACGGAGTGAATACTCACTTTAAATGTACAAGGATAAACGTGTTTTCATTCTATCACTTTTTAAAAGTATGATGATATGTATTATTATTATAAAAATATGTACACATGTTTTTTTTATTTTTTATTTTACAAAAGTAGACCTTTTAACACAATGTTTAATTTAATTATTAAGATTTATTAACAAAAATTGAAAAGGTAAAAGGAAACCTCGGTGGAGTTGTGATCGGTTGTCAAGAGAGTTCATGTGGATAATAGAGCCAACTATATACCTAATGTAGGCCACTTTTTATAAGCACTTATAATGTTATTTAAACCTTGTTGTCATGGTGGATCCATGCTAATTGGTAAGATATGATGATGTAAAATTTGTACCTAAGTTGTGCCACTAGATTATCCATCCAAAATTTACTTTTTAGTCTTCTACTAGTTTTATACCCGTCGCGCGTTGCCGCGGCGGGGGCAAACAGATACTGGCCCCAAACATGCCACATTCCTAAACATGCAACTACTACCAACACCATATGTAGCAAATAAAGAAAGAAACGGAAACGGCAAAGCAAGCGACTCAGATATGCAGGTCATCATCGTCGCCGTAGGCTCAGCGCCGCTACGACTGCAACCGGAGTTTCCATGCCAAGTAGCAGGCGACCATCATCGCTGAAATGACTATACATGAGAAACATCACCTGTCAGCATCATCGAAGTGATTGTTGGTTCAACAAAGAATTGTTGGTTCAACAAAGAATTGTTGGTTCAACAAAGAATCATCGTCCTCATCAAAAAAAGGTTAGGGTTTATGCTCAACAACAACAAATCATCAATTTGTTTGTCCATTGCCACCGATGTACTTAAAAATCGCATTGTTCAAACCATTCAATAGGCAAGGATTTCATTCTAGCTGCAGGATTAATAGCATCGAAACCGACAACCGGATATACCGACGAACGCACGAATTGATACAACATCGGTACCTTCGCATACTAAGCCTAGTAAATCTAAGTATAGGTCGAGGCTATACCAAAAGCATATGAACGCAAAAAAAAAAGCCATAAAACCGAAAATATGAGGCTTAGATAATCGGAAAAGGCTACACGCTGTTTGGTTAACGTATGAGTCTGTCGGCTGCCTCGTCAAGACACGGAATATCTCACGAATAAGTCCGTTATGGCTGCATGCATGCCAAGTGAATAACACAGGAAACCAAAAGCGGCATGCCTATCATAGGCGGCAAAGCGAAATCACGATGCTCAAACCAATCTATAGCCAAAGATTTCATCATAGCCTGACGACAAATATAGCCAACGGCAACACAATCAAATTGGTTTTGCGATGCTTGCATAACGTCAACCTGCAATGGCAACAACCATGTACCTAAAAAGTGTTAGTCGAACGCTGTAAATGAAGGAACATTTGACAGCAAGTATTCTAAGATCATTAAACCAAAAACACGATAACAACAGAGCAATTACATGAAAAAACAAACATAGGCAAACAACAATGGAGCCATATGCAACATAAGTATCCACCATTTTAGTAGCTTTTATTATTTCCTTTTTATTAAATCAAAATTGTACACAACTGATCCAAAAAATTCACAAAACCCAAAAATCATACACAAACACACAGTGACACTCACACTCATAATTATCTCTGCAACAAAGCATTCAGCAAATCATTGTAAGTTTGTAAATACCAAAAAAGTTTTATAAGAGTACAAATTTGAAGATAAAGCTTGGAGATTAAACACGTAATACATTGATCGATCTACCAGAAAGCACCGATCTACCAGTCTCCCAACCTCCTATTTTGGGGAAAACCATCAGTTATAAGGAAACATCCCAAGAAACCGGACACCAGAGTCACCGGTCACTAACACGCAAAGGTCGGTTCTAGAAAAGAAGCATCGATGCATACATTGATTGTTATAGCACTCAGAAGAACCCGTAATGGCCGTTACCGGTACCATCATCCGTAGGTAACATATGGGGAAGCCAAGGCGACAGGGTTGAGGGAGGCGGTAGCGGCGGTGAATCTGGCCCGGAAATCATGCTTACGCTAGTTGTTACAGAAAAGGCAGAGCTGTACAGCTCTTAGAGAGAGAGAGAGAGAGAGAGAGAGAGAGAGAGAGAGAGAGAGAGGATTTAAAACCCAAAACCAGCAACCGGCCACAGGCTACTGGCTACACTGGTCGCACAGACGCAAGCAGGAGCCATAGAGGGTTGTACGTGACGTAGGCGATGCTTTATTGCATTGTATTGAGCGAAATAGTACCAAGCCCTCACAACCGACGTTCCTTTTTAATGCTATATATACTTTTGTAGCATACAATCATAAAAAAGGGGAGATTTTAGTTTAAAATTATAGATACAGTATTCTATTGGGATAAGAGTTTAAGACGTCACTTTATATACTTCGATATGCATGACTATTAAAGGTTCTTTTGCTGAAATTCAATGTAATTAAAATATGAAATTTTAAATATTAAAAAATAGAGTAAATGGTCAAAGTCGTCCACGAGGTTTGATCAATATTGCCACATCCATCTAAAATGAGAATTTTTGACAACTTAGCCATTATAGTTACAAATTCATTACTTAATCAGTCCAAATTACAAACTCAGTTAAAACTCTCGTTAACTCGAGGGCAGTATTGTCATTTCCCATATTTTTTTATCTATTATTTTACCTCCCCTCTTTTAATCAATTTATACCCTCATTTTAAAACCCTAATCCACCAGACGATCATCACAATACCACCAGACGATCATCACAAACCTAATTAGAACAATGAGCGACGACGATTAGTTTGTTCGAGAGCATAATTGGGTTGTTCAAGACTTAATTTCAAGCTTTGATCCAACTGTTGAATATGGTTTGTTCGACCTTCAATTCTTTCAGTCCATGTGTCTTCTTAAAATGATATTATGTTTTAATTTTATATTTTGTATATCATTTCAGATCAGTATCCTGCTTGCTTTACTTTGGAATTTCATCAGGGTGGTAAGTTTTCTGAATTTCCAGACACCAGATATGAGGATGGTAAGATCACATACATTTATAAGGTTAATACAGACCTTTTTACTGTGATTACATTGAATGATATGTTGATAGAGCTAGGTTATTCAGAAGATGATATAGTAACATACCATTTTAAAGTACATGGAGAAGAAGACCTAGATTTTGGCTTAAGACCATTAGGAAATGATGAAGATGCTCATCGTCTGACAGGTTATGCTGAAAAAGCTATAGTATTGGAGGTATATGTTGAGCACATAAGAACTTATCCTAAGGAAAGTGATGATTTAGATACAGGGGAGGTTACACAAGAGCCTATATTGGTTGGGGGCTTAGTTGAGAGCAATAGTGAGGAATCTTATGAGAGCAATGAGTATGAGGAAAGAGATGAGGACAGTGAGAATGAGGGAAGTAAACATGATAGTGAGGTTGATGATGATCCACATTACATGGTTGATGAAGATAATATTGTGGAAGATTAGAATATGGATGACATGGAAGAGTTTAGAGCAATGGTTGATTTTGAAGGTAAGGAACATGGTGAAGAGAATGAAAGGGATTATAAAGATACTCCTGAAAATGAAGTTGATGGTGATGACTTTGATAGTCCATCAGAGTCTGATGATACCCTATTGGAAGGAGTTATTAGGCAAATTAGAAAGAAGAAAAAAGCCCAACTGTCTATGGAAGACCCATTTCATTTGAGCCAAGAATTTTCCAATAAAGAGTGCATAACTGACCTGGCCAAAGCGCATGCTATACATACAAGGAGACAATTGTTTATTTCAAAAAATGCTAATTCTTGATTTAGGGTAATGTGTATGGGTGGGAATCTTACACTAGGTGGTTGTGATATTAAAGGAGATGGGACAAGTGTTGGTGAGACTTTATAAAAGGGAAAAGGCAAAGCACATGGTGGGCCCAGCAAGGGTAAATCAGTAAACTCACCACCCAAAATACCTAAACCAAAAAAGAAGTATCCTAAACCCCTATGCCCTTGGACATTGCATGTTTCTAACAAAGGTAAAAGGGGAGTTTGGAGAGTTAAAACCTACAATAAAGAACATACATGTTTGCAAACAAGAGTGGTGGTGCTGGAAGTTCAGGTGGTGCTGGATCATCGGATGTTGCTGTGAAGGATGTTATGGTTGGTTAGGTGCATTTTGCTAGTTTGGTAGGTATTATGGGCTGTTTTCGTAGGTATTATGGGTTGTTGTTATGATTTGTCATGTATTAAACTTTGGTAGGCTATTATGGTTATTTGTTAAGGTTATGGTATGTATTAAACAATGTCAGTTTTCAGTTTGGATGGGTAAACTATGTTATGTGTTCGACACATTTTGGTGTAACTGTGTTTGCAATTAAACTGTGTATGATTGTGTAACTGTCCAACGCATTTGACCCATTTGTCCAATTTGTTTAACTGTGTTTGCATATAAATTGTATTGACCCATTATTCAGATTTGTCCAATGCATTTGACCCATATGTCCAATTTGATGGTTAAAATGTTATGTGTTGACCCCATTCTATTGACCCATTATGCAGATTTGTAATGCACTTTATTGACCCATTTGTTCCATTTGTCCAGTTTGATCCATTTTGACCCATTTGTCCAATTTGTCCCATTTGTCATGTTTGACCCATTTTGATCCAGTTTGTCCAGTTTGACCAATTTGTCCAGTTTGACCCATTTGCAGTTTACTGGTTGTAGTTTCATTAAACAGTTTGATAACCATCATAATGCAAATTAACTTCATTTCATTCCATCATCCAAAACATTACATTGTTTCCTAATACATCTTCAAGATTCCGAAACATAATACATTCCATCTTACAACATCTTTATCATTCCCAGAAATAATACATTATGAAAATGATCAAACAAACTAGCAACATAATTCTAAGCCTTCAAAGTTCTTACAACATCTTCTAGATTCCTATTCTTTTCAATCGACATTCTTGAATTCTCCTCGTGTTGTCTACCTGAAATCATTAGGTCTCAGATAACACCATCAGCATTCACAGAGACTGAATTCTCAGCCAACATACAAAGCCACAACCTCGTCCCTGTTGCATAAAGTCACCCAATTTAGCCCTAATTTTAAAATGACAATTTGATTTAGGGCTCAATAAAGGAAAAATTCATAACCATACCTGTCTGATACAACAATGAACTCATCTGCCTTGGTTCATTGAAGTGTAGGGCCTACGAATTATTGTTGGGGAACCACAATCACATCGAACCATTGTTTAGGGTTCTTTGATTAGAAATCGTCTGCTTGGGTTCATGTTGTTGAAGTGGGTTGGTTGGGTTATAAACTGATCAAAGGGGGGGGGGGATGGAAATTTAATGAATAAAAAAATATGAAAAATGACAATATTGCCCTCGAGTTAACGAGATTTTTTTAACTTTGTTTGTAATTTGGACTGATTAAGCACTGAAGTTGTAACTATTGTCGCCTAATTGTCAAAAATTCTCATGTTGGATAGATGTGGCAATACTGACCAAACTTCAGGGACGAATTTGGCACTCAACCAATCTAGGATCTTGTGGGAAATAAGGTTGAGTAAAAACTTGATTATAGAACCATAACTGAATAACCAACCATCACTTATTTGTTTATGTCAGTTATTTTTGTTGGGTTTGTTGGTTATTCAGTTATGGTTCTATTAATTAGGTTTTTACTCAGCCCTATTTTCCACCCTCGCACTGTATCGTTGCCACCTCATTACTACCTTTATAACTATTGCCACCACCGTTGTCACCCACATCGCCACAATTAGCCCAACATCCATCACCCACAATCATCATTACCCCCAACTAGACGTGAACAAAAAACCTGGTTCTAGAACCGAAACTGGTGGAACCGGCCAGAACCGGTTCCAGTTTCGGCCCGGCCAATAGTGGAATTGGTTTAAGCTCCTCTTAGGAACCATTGGTTCCAGCACCGTCCCTCATTTTAGCCAAAAATCAGTCTCGAACCGGTTTCAGAACCGGAACGGATCTTAAGAACTGGTCCCAAAACCGGTTCCTAACGTTAGAACGCTCCAAACTCGAATTTTTTTACTGTTGGGCACCAGTTTGACCGTTAACTAGCCGTTTTTCCATCCAAAATCACTATTTTGCCACCCTTGTTTAGTATAAATAGGTTTTGGATGTTTTGGTTGATCAAAACACTAAAAAACGCAAAGAAAAAACAACCCGAAAACGCAGAACCCGCTTTCGTATACACTTAAGTTTTTATTCTCTTTGCTTTTACTACATCATTACATGCTTCATCTTCAAACCCATCCCAAACCGGTTCCACAAACAAGCCTACCGTTGTTCAAATTCTCGAGACGACACAAAATGCCGAACTTTTTGGTGAAAATGTTTTATTTTTTCCTCATCGGCTTATATATATATTTTTAACTGTGCACGCAAGAACCGATTCCGAAACCTGAACCGAACCTAAACCCGTAAAAAACGGTATTTGGAATCGATGGAACCGGGGGGGAGGGGGACCAAAACCGGTTCCGGACAGAACCGACACTATTGCGGGCCAGTTCGGAACCGAAACCGGTTCCACCAAAAAAAACCTATTTGTTCACCTCTACCTGTCACACCCCGCCAAGGCGGAAACACGAGGATGTGATTCGAATGGTTTTCAAGCAGAAGGTTCGAGCAACACACAAGATTTATTTTAAATATGTCACACCCTCAAATTCCACATGCGGGGCTTTACCGCGAGGCATGTGACATACCAGGATCCAAGTCAACGGTCACAATAAACGACAACTATACGTAAAAGAATACGTAAATAAAACCATGCATTTCATAACAAATCTTAACGGAAGCGGAAATATTTTCACAATACAAAGCAAAATTACAAATCTGAGTTTATTAAAATCGTGCACTAGAACCCTTGACGCCTGCAAACACTCCGTGCGCCTAGTCCTTTGACTGCTATCTTAGCGACCTGAGAAAAATATGCCAAAAAGATGTCAACATATAATGCTGGTGAGTTCACAAGTTTTTTTAAAATGTTACCGAAGTGTACCAAGTTCAATCCTGTCAATACCTTATCAAGTGTACGCTAGCTAGGCATATGTTTTATTACTACTACGATTGGAAACCATTAATAGAAGCGTTTAGCAGATGTTTAGCCTGGATGTTTAAGCCGCCCGAAGATGTTTAGCATAATTCGAAACAATATGCACCCGCCCGGCTCCAAGCCGTCGAGTGGGGCAAGTCATGCCCAATAGATCTATCCACATTTCCTACGTTGTGCAACCCCGCACATTCATGGTTTCCCCTGGACTTCCAAAGATCGCATAGTAACCGAAAAAAGTAACCCATAGTATGACATAAGTTTCAAAACATAAGTTCATAGCATGTTTTCTCCCCCGAAAGTAAAACCAGTAATAGTGTGCTCTGAAACTTACCTTAGATTGTGTCTTCTTAATAAAGAGTTACCAACACGTCCTGACAGTTCCAAATACCGGGAATCTATCATAATAGTTCATATAAGTGTTTTGACTAATAACCCTAAGTTATCTAATCCCAGATTGTCCAGATCATGACTAAGTGTGTTTGAAAACGTGTTTGACTATTGACACGACACACCAGACAGACCTGACATCCCGTTGGTGACCCATTACATCAATTAATTAAGTACATAGGGTTAACACACAAGTTTCAAGCATAAAACACTTAGTTTGCATAAAAAATCGCACATATCGAGTTGTAAGGTCGAACCAGCTCATTTTGGAAGTTCATTCTACCTATTTGGATGTTGGTTCGACCCTTATGATGTTCCTTCGACCCATACAAAAGTTCATACAACCTAATACATGTTAATTCGACCCTAACACATGTTAATTCAACCCTAACATATGTTAATTCGATCTAAATCATGTTCGTTCGACCATTTTGAAGTTCATTCGACCATGTTCCATGTTGGTTCGACCCGATGGAATCTCATTCGACCCAACGAAGGGTCGAATGAGTTTCCAGGTTCGACCCTTCCGGCTGCAAGTTTCCTAAAACGCACCAAATCGCATCTAAACAGTCCGAAAACATCACGAAACATCACGAATTACAATAGTCAGGTATTATTAACCTATCCCCACAAAACACTACTAATTTTACTCCAAAATCAGTCCGTTTTACATCTTACCCCAAAATGGCAAATTATGGAAATGTCACATCAATGCATGTAAACTTTACCCAAAATGGAAACTTGTCAAAATCTTTTAAAAATCAGTTTGAAATCCTCAGATTAGTATGTATATGAAATCCCCTAATCATTTTATTAACATTAACATCGTGTATCAAACCCTAGATCTAACAAAAATCCCCAAAATTGGTAAAACATCATAATCCAACAACTTGTAACCTAAGATAACCAAAACCCGTCATCAATAACAGTCCTAGATCATTACTATAGCATCTATAAAACATTTAATCATCAAACAATACATAACACATCATAAAACACCATTAACACATGTTATTTTGCATAAAAACTCATTATAATTGATAGGGTTTTGTTTAGGAAAATGTTAGAAAGGTTTTTATTCATGAAAACTCTCTTAGAACAGATCTGGACCTTTGGGGTTTATTAAAAACGAATAAAAATGCTTAAAAAGTATTTTAGATCAAGAACACACCTAGGAAATTCACTTGTTTTTATATAGAGGATGTTTGTAGGTTAGATTATGAAAAACAAGGTCAATAACTCCTTCCTCAGTGTTTAAGGTCGAGGGAGAGTGTTTAGAGGCGTTTAGGATTTGTGAAATGGGGAAAAATTGCAAAGTATAGTATTTATACTATCTGTTCATTCGACCCTTGCAGGGGTTGAATGAGTTTCTGCTGGGGTCGAATTAGAGTTTCCAATCGTTCATCATCTTGGTTCGACCCCCCTTAAGGTCGAACCAATTTCAGTCTTTTCTAGATTTTCCAGTTTTGTCGTTTAAACGCGTTTTAACATATCCTAACACATAAACATGCAATCCTAACATATGTTAAGCATATATAATCATGTATAATCGTATAAACACCGTTAAAACACGTATTTGCACATCATATAACATATATGGATCAATCTATGTATAACACTTAATTCAATTCATGTAATTCCCCAACAACGGGACTCAAGACTTGTGTGTGCATAAAATAACCCCAATGATCCTCTGATTCATTGAACCCTGAACAATACATAACGTGACCTGACTCAACTGACACAGTTAAGTACTTAGTAAATGTTTTTCGCTAAGGTAGACTTATATGTTTGTAAAATGTTAAGCTGAATATGCCGGGTGTCACATCATCCCCCCTGTTGAAAGAATTTTCGTCCCGAAAATTGCCCGAATCCGAAAAGAAAGAAAAGTATACCGGTTGCTACAACATCCCCCCGTTGAAAGGAATCTCGCCCCGAGATTCACTTAGCTTTAGCGGTAACATGTCTAGACTCAAATGCGCGCTTAGGAAAAAGATGAGGATACTTAGCTTTCATCTGTTCCTCCGTTCCCACGTGAACTCCGGTCCAGGATTTGAATTCCAACGAACCTTAACGATGCGGATTTTACTTTGACGAAGACTACGAATCTTATAATCAAGAATTTCAACTGGTTCCTCCATGATACGTAGACGATCATCAACCTTGATCTATTCAAGAGGAACAATAAGAGATTCATCAGCCAAACACTTCTTCAAGTTAGACACATGGAAGATGTTGTGAATACTACCGAGCCCCGCTGGAAAGTCAAGTCTGTATGCCACCGGTCCAATCCATTCCAGGATTGCAAACGGTCCGACATAACGAGGGTTAAGTTTGCCACGCTTTCCAAAGCGTATGGCGCCCTTCCATGGAGAAACTAGTACCCTGTCCTCGACCCGAAACTCCAAAGGTTTGCGACAACGATCGGCATAGCTCTTCTGACGATCCCGAGCTGCTGCCATACGATTACGAATCTGTACGATCTTCTTCGAAGTCTCGTACACAAGTTCTGGACCAGTGAGCTAGCTCTCACCCACTTCGACACAACAAAGAGGAGACCGACATTTCCGTCCGTAAAGAGCCTCAAATGGAGCTGCCTTAATGCTAGAATGGTAGCTATTGTTGTAAGAGAACTCTACCAGTGGCAGGTGACTCTCCCAACTCTTACCAAAATCGATAATACATGCACGAAGCATATCCTCCAACGTTTGAATGGTCCGCTCACTCTGACCATCGGTTTGCGGATGATAATCCCTACTCATATCCAACTGAGTACCCAATGCTTTATGCAAGGTTTTTCCAGAAACAGGAAGAAAAACGATAATCACGATCAGAGATAATAGAAATAGGCACCCCGTGCCGTGCTACCACTTCCTTCAGATAGATACGAGCCAACTGCTCAAGACTATCTGTTTCCTTAATAGCCAGGAAGTGTGCAGATTTTCTCAACCGGTCGACGATCACCCAAATCATACCGCAACCACTAGGTGACCTCGGAAGTTTGGTTACTAAATCCATCGTGATCCGTTCCGACTTCCATTCAGGAATTTCAGGCTGTTGCAAAAGACCAGACGGCTTCTGATACTCAACCTTGACTTTCGCACAAGTCAAACATTTGCTCACGTAGTAGGCTATGTCAACCTTCATCTTTGGCCACCAATAGAGTATCTTCAAATCCTGATACATCTTGTCGGAGCCAGGATGAACAGAATACCAGGATTTGTAAGCTTCATCTAAGACAAGCTCCCGTAATCCCCGAACAACGGAACCCAAACGCTTCCTGCGAAGTAACGTAGGCCATCATACCTAAGATCAAGGTGCTTATCAGCACTATGCATGGTCTCAGCCTTAAGGTTTTCCTCCTTCAAGACTTCTTGCTGCGCATAACGAATTTGGCCGGGTAAAGAAGAATGGATGGTGAGCTGCAAGGCTCGAACACGACGATGTTTAGCGGACTCCTTCCTGCTCAAGGCGTCTGCCATAACATTCGCCTTGCCAGTATGGTCCTTAATAGCACAGTCACAATCATTAAGAAGTTCAACCCACCGACGCTGCCGCATGTTCAACTCCTTCTGATCAAAGATATGCTAAAGACTCTTGTGATCGGTATAAATGGTGCATTTGGTACCGTACAAGTAATGTCTCCCGATCTTTAAAGCAAAACAACTGCACCCAACTCCAAATCATGGGTGGTATAGTTCTTCTCGTGAACCTTAAGCTGGCGAGAAGCGTAAGCGATAACCTTCTCGCGCTGCGTCAACACGCAATCAAGAACATGGATAGAAGCGTCATAGTAAACAAGGAAATTGTCAGTACCCACAGGCAAGGATAAGATAGGCGCATAACAGAGTTTAAGCTTCATAATCTGAAATGCTGATTCCTGCGAATCACCCCAGTCAAACTTTCGGTTTTTCCGGGTAATAGAGGTGAGGGGTTAAGCAATCTTCGAAAATCCCTCAATGAAACGACGATAGTAACCCGCGAGACCTAGGAATTGCCGCACCTCAGAAGGTGTCTTTGGCGCTTCCCAGTCCTTGATGGCTTCTATCTTAGCTGGATCGACGTGAATTCCTTTTTCATTAACCATATGACAAAGGAATTGAACTTCGCGTAACTAAAAGTCACACTTCGAGAACTTAGCATACAGCTACTCTCGCTTTAAGAGTTCCAAAACCAGACGCAAGTGTTCCCTTTGGTCCACCTCGTTATTAGAATAGACCAGGATGTCATAAATAAACACAATGACGAACTTATCAAGATAAGGCTTACAAACACGGTTCATCAAATCCATGAAAACCGCTGGTGCATTGGTGAGGCCATAAGGCATGACCAAGAACTCAAAATCACCATAGCGGGTACGAAAAGCAGTCTTCGGAATATTGGCTTCCAGCACACGTAAGTGATCGTATCCGGACCATAAGTCAATCTTCGAGTAAAAGCTAGAACCCTGGAGTTGTCAAAAAGATCATCGATACGAGGAAGAGGATAACGATTCTTGATGGTCACCGTGTTCAGCTCACGGTAGTCGAAACACATACGAAGACACCTATCCTTCTTCTTCACAAACAAGATAGGGGCTCCCCACGGGGAAGAACTAGGTCGGATGAAACCCTTTTCCAAGAGTTCTTGCTACTGGGTAGACAATTCCTGCATCTCGGGAGGTGCAAGATGATAAGGGGCTCGAGCGATAGGGGTTGCACCAGGTGCAAGATCGATACTAAACTCATGTTGATGATGGGGAAGAAGACCAGACAAGTCTTCCGGGAATACATCAGGAAAATCACAAACCATAGGGATATCTTCGATCTTCTTCTCATCATCAGATGCTACCGAAACAAGAGCCAAAATGGCAGAATAATCTTATCAAAACAAACGATCTCCGCACGATACAAAGACAACCAATCCATGCCAACAACGACATCAAAACTACCCAAGGACGCAGGCATGAGATCAATGGGAAAGGACAAACCTGAAAGTTTTAAGCGACATTCCTTAAGAATATGCATCGCCTCGATTCTCTTACCGTCAGCCAATTCTATCAAGCACTTAGCCTCTAAAGGTGTGGGTACTATATCTAGCAGTTGACTAAACTCAACAAATATAAAACTCTTATCTGCACCAGAATCAAACAAAACGGAAGCATAGCAATTATTAAGAAGAAATGTACCGGTAACTATGTCTGGATCCTGTTTGGCTTCCCCGAGCCAATGACGAAAGCACGTGCATTCCTGCCGGCGCCTCCGTTGTTCCCGTTACCGTTCCTATGCTTCCCATTCTCACCCTCATTCAACTTAGGACACTTGCGCTTGAAGTGCCCCATTTCACCACAGTTATAACAAACCTGCTTTCCTGAAGTCCCCTAAGGAGCAGGAGCAGGAACAGCAGCACGAGCCTGGGACGGCTGGAGAGTCGACCTACAATCCTAAGCAAAATTCCCAATCTGCTGGCACCGATGACAGCGAGCCCGCTCACAATTCCCAGAATAATGAAACCCACACTTGTTACATTTAGGATTCTTCCCCACGTACCCACTCTGTTTCTGCCCTGAAGATGACCCTGATGCTTCAAACTTCTTCACCTGCTGAGACTGAACTTGAGCTGAATTCTTTCCCAAACATTCCATTTCCTCTTGTTACTTTTTGAAACCTTCACAGTAGTTCCTCGAAGAGGCAAAACACCCTCTGCCACCTTCATATTAGTCATCCTATGAGCTGACCGAACGACCTCCGTAAATGTAGTAAGATTCCCAGCAACAACCAACCCTGCAATCTCCGGCACCAACCCAGAAATGTATTGTTCAATCCTCCTAAACTCCGGTGTGTGCAAATCAGGACACAACACTGCCAACTTGTTACGCCAAATAGTATACTCCTCGATCTCCGATCCCACCATCTTATAACTCCAAACCTCATGTTCTAGCTTCTGAACTTCATCCCTCAGACAATCCTAATTCCTCAAACGATGCAAAAAATCCACCCAAGGCATAGCATGGGCCTCTCCCAAGCCCAAAGTATGAGTAGTGGAGTTCCACTAAGTTAAAGCAGGACCCTCGAACGTCGCTGTAGCATACTTCACCCGATCCTCAACTGGTTAGTTACACATCAAGAATATCGACTCAACTTTCTCTAACCACCTGAGCAGTCCCACTGCTCCCTCATTTCAAGCAAAGTTTTGAGGCTTACCGTCCCGAAACATCTTGTCGGTGCACTAAGGTGGAGGTGGATTGACAGCAACACCAGAACCAAGGGCACACAAATAAACAACAGAAAAGAACACGACACCCAGAATTTAGGTAAAGATGATGAAAATCAAATTACCACCAAGAGCATTATGTGCAGCCTGAATGCAGCCAGTGCAAGATTCACTTGCTGCTGAAGCAGGTTGTTTAGCTCCTCCTGGGTCATGTTAACATTGCCACCACCGCCACGGCCACCGCCGCCACGACCACCAGTACGACCACCCCTACGACAACCATGAACGCCAGACATCTTCTGACAAAACAAGAACGAGAAATTCAGATTCTCCAGTAGTGTAAACCACTAGAAATCACAAGAATCCAGATCTGGGTCCAATCCAGGACCCTCACCTCAACCACAGAATCCACAAGGATTTCCATGCATTCCAGTTTATGTTTTCGTGTGCACCCGAAATGATAAACTACTCTACATGGTCCTCCAAGTGTATTCCCAGTTTGAAGCTCGTGTCACCGAATATGGGCAACACGAGGTTTACTACTACGAGTACTACTGCAAGATAATGTGTGTGGACGAATGTGTCTATTAGAGCATAGAGGGGAGATGTCCTAATCCTGGACACATCTCGAGAATCCGCCGAAGCCACCCCAATATACAACACTGCCGTTCAAGGATTAGCAAGGCCTTAAGCCTCTAAGCCGTAGAGAGGATGAAACAAAAGATAGAACATTCTGAGATAATAGATGATGTAGCACATAAGGATGATAACATAAACACCCTGACAAAGTTTGTATGTTCCCCCATGTTACGACTCAAATGTATACAACCGTCTAGTGTGTGTGTGAAACTCGGCTATAGACTAGACTCTACATGTAGTCCTAGTTCACTATAACCATTGGCTCCGATACCAATCTGTCACACCCTCAAATTCCACATGCGGGGCTTTAGCGCGAGGCGTGTGACATACCAGGATCCAATTCAACGGTCACAATAAACGACAACTATATGTAAAAGAATACATAAATAAAACAATGCATTTCATAACAAATCTTAGCGGAAACGGAAATTTGTTCACAATACAAAGCAAAACGAAAAAGTCTGAGTTTATTAAAAAAGTGCACGAGAACCCTAGACGCCATGCAAAGACTCCGTGCGCCTTGTCCTTTGACTGCTACCTTAGCGACCTGAGAAAAACATGACAAAAAGATGTCAACATATAATGCTGGTGAGTTCACAAGTTTTTATAAAATGTTACCGAAGTGTACCAAGTTCAATCATGTCAATACTATGTCAAGTATACGCTAGCTAGGCGTAAGTTTTGTTACTACTACTATTAGAAACCATTACTAAACGCGTTTAGCAGATGTTTAGCCTGGATGTTTAAGCCGCCTGAAGATGTTTAGCATAGTTCGAGACAATATGCACCCGCCCGGCTCCAAGCCGTCGAGTGGGGCAGGTCATGCCTAATAGATCTATACACATTTCCCCCGTTGTGCATCCCCGCACATTCATGGTTTCCCCTGGGACTTCCAAAGATCGCCTAGTAACCCAAAAAGTAACCCATAGTATGACACATGTTTCAAAACATAAGTTCATTGCATGTTTTCTCCACTGAAAGTAAAACCAGTAAAAGTGGGTGTGTGATACTCACCGTAGGTTGCGTCTTCTAAATAAAGAGTTACCAACACGTCCTGATAGTTCCTAATACCGGGAATCTATGATAAAAGTTCGCATAAGTGTTTTGACTAATAACCCTAAGGTTATCTAGTCCCAGATTGTCCAAATCATGACTAAGTTTGTTTGAAAACGTGTTTGACCGTCGACTTGAAACACCAGATAGACCTGACATCCCGTTGGTGACCCATTGCATCAATTAATCAAGTACATAGGGTTAACGCACAAGTTCCAAGCATAAAACACTTAGTTTGCATAAAAAATCGCACATATCGAGTTGTAAGGTCGAACCAGCCCATTTTGAAGTTCATTCGACCCATTTGGATGTTGGTTCGACCCTTATGATGTTCCTTCGACCCATACACAAGTTCATTCGACCCTAACACATGTTCATTCGAACCTAACATAGGTTAATTCGACCTAAATCATGTTCGTTCGACCATTTTGAAGTTCATTCGACCATGTTCCATGTTGGTTCAACCCCATGGAAGCTCATTCGACCCCACGAAGGGTTGAATGAGTTTCCAGGTTCGCCCTTCCTGCTGCAGGCTTCCTAAAACGCATCGAATCGCATCTAAACAGTCTGAAAACATCACGAACATAACGAATTACATCAGTCAAGTATTATTAACCTATCCCTACAAACCCTACTAATTTTACTCCAAAATTAGTCCGTTTTACACCTTACCCCAAAATGACAAATTATGGAAATGTCACATCAATGCATGTAAACTTTACCTAAAATGGAAACATGTCAAAATCTCTTAACAATCTGTTCAAAATGCTCAGATTAGTATGTATTTGAAAACCCCTAATCCTTTTATTAACATTAACATCATGTATCAAACCCTAGATCTAACAAAAATCCCCAAAATGAGTAAAACATCATCATCCAACAACTTGTAACCTAAGATAACCAAAACCCATCATCAATAACAGTCCTAGATCATTACTATGGCATCTATACAACATTTAATCATCAAAACACCATTAACACATGTTATTTTGCATAAAAACTCATTATAATTGATAGGGTTTTGTTTAGGAAGATGTTAGAAAGGTTTTTATTCATGATAACCATCTTAGAACAGATCTAGACCTTTGGGGTTTAATTTAAATAAATAAAAATGCTTAAAAGAATTTTAGATCTAGAACACACCTTTGATCTTCACTTGTTTTTTATATAGAGGATATTTGTAGGTTAGATTATGAAAAACAAGGTCGAAAACTCCTTCCTCAGTGTTTAAGGTCGAGAGAGAGTGTTTAGAAGCGTTTAGGGTTTGTGAAATGGTGAAAAATTGCAAATTATGGTATTTATACTATCTGTTCATTCGACCCTTGCAGGGGTCGAATGAGTTTCTACTGGGGTCGAATGTGAGTTTCCAATGGTTCGTCTTCCTGGTTCGACCCCCTTAAGGTCAAACCAATTTTAGTCTTTTCCAGATTTTCCAGTTTTGTCATTTAAACGCATTTTTAACACATCCTAACACATGAACATGCAAACCTAACATATGTTAAGCATATATAGTCACGTATAATCGTATAAACATTGTTATAACACGTATTTGCACATCATATAACATATATGGATCAATCTATGTATAACACTTATTCAATTTATGTAATTCACCAACAACGGGACTCAAGACTCGTGTGTGCATAAAATAACCCCAATGATCCTCCGAATCATTGAACCCTGGACAATACATGATGTAACGTGACCCGACTCAACTGACACAGTTAAGTACTTAGTAAATGTTTTTCGTTAACGTAGACTTATATGTTTGTAAAATGTTAAGCCGAATATGCCGGGTGTGACATCATCCGCCTGTTGAAAGAAATTTTCGTCCCGAAAATTGCTCGAAGCCAAAAAGGAAGGAGATGAAAAGAAAGAAAAATTTACCGGTAGCTACAAGATAGATACCATCGAAGGATGAATGATGTCATATATTATTGAAATAACATAACACTGTCTGAAATTAAGAAATTGTCTAAAAACACATGACTTTAAACACCATAATAATATGTGACTGACACAACCACATCCATGACGGTACCACCCAGTGCAAGCTCAAACCTAGCCCTCAAGTCCTCGCTCCACATGATTAGTTACCTGAAAAACATGCATAAAAGATTTGTCAACATAATGTCAGTGAGTTCACAGGTTTTAATGAACTATGTAAAGTAGTCGTGTAATTCGTGTATGACCAATCATAGGCTAGCTAAGCGAATGATAAATGTGCAAACCAGGAGTCCCATAACCAAACATCTTGATTGTTGTGCCTCGTACATTGTACAATAAACGCAACGTATGTATAATAGAATAATAACATTCTTTTGTATGTAACCAGTTAGAGCGACTAACCAAGAGTGGGGGTGTCAACCCAATAGATATATTAAAGTGTTCCATGGCTTTTGATAGCTAATGGTTATAGTGTAAATGTAAGTATGAGGTCTGTTGAGCTCATGAACCGAATGTCTCATGTTCCACATGGTAGTCACGATAGAATAACACACAAAATGAAATGTACTAGATATGTAGCATGTTTATCCCCCAAAATGGAAAATAGTAAAATGGGGCCGTGATAGTCACCTCATAACTAGGTATATGGTCTGGTAATGCTGAGGTGTGAGGTACCTACCGTCCTTACAATGATTGCCCTAGGATTATCAAGGACATAGTAAGTTGTACGTTCTTGTCGTTTATCATACAAGTTGTTCACCGACTCGTGGACCCTTTTGTAAGTTATATGTGGGGCATAGTTCGTGCATGTGTAAATTATTACTTGTTTCAAGTGTACTTTGCAAAATGTATGGTTTTGGGAAATCGAGAGTTTTGTTGTAAAAAAATACATTTATTCTAGACCAAACGCTTCCCACATGTTATTATGAGTTATTAGAATATATCATATTTTATCATGTGAGTTGAGTTCAAGGAAATACATGTTCTTTAACATGTATTACAATATCATTATGTTCAAAGTATCTCTAACACATGTTAAGGTTGTTTTAACGTATGTTCTCATAACATTCAAAGTTTTATCATGATACTTTGATCCAATATCCGATTCTTATATGGTGTGGTCGACTTCCCAAGACCAGTTATGATTGCAAACGATGGTTTCGAACATGTGGATGTATAACATTACATGTGACCGTGTGTAGTGATCTATAAAATAGAAGTTATGTTAAAGTTTGTATAAACATTATGTTCAGCTTTAAAAGGATCAGTTTTCTTGATCAAGGTGCTCGGCACCACCTCATACACACACCCTTTGGTTGTGTATACATAATTCCATAAGTTGTTGATGGAGCATTATGTGAAAAAGTTGTGCATATATACATGTATTAAAGTGTATTCAAACTAGATCAAAAATATGTTTTGGCTTACACATTATTGAATTTTAGTCGATTAGGGCCGATTATGTATGAACAAGGGATCATGGGTTGGGTGTACTTGATATGGACCGATTATTATAAGATGTTCAAGTATTAAAGTGAGTTTTATAACAACCCAAGGAAATGAGAGTGTGGTGATCGAATTCGATGGTATAGAGCCTTCTTTTAGCTATTTATCTCCGAAATGGCCTTCTAGTCCTCTTATAATCTTTGGGTATGGATGTGTAAAATCAAGGGAGCTTATGAGAGCCCAATATAGGTCGGTCGAAAGTTCAAAGAGGTGAAGGTGTGTGAGAGTTTTGAGAGGTTTGTTATGAGATGTAGGTGCAAGTATCAAATGGCCAATCGACCACCTTATATAGGCCGATAATTAGAGAGAGTGAGGGATTATTATGGTAAGTCAAAATGTTTGGGAAAATGGCAAGTTAAAGTGGCTTCCAATTCCATATAATGTGTTGACTCATTGATAGCATGCCTTTAATGTGTTAGGTCGATCACCAGGGTGTTTAGTGTCCATTCTCATGGAGAGGGGTGGAATGATGTAGGTGCCAAAAGGGTATAAGTCTTGAGGTTTTGGATGTTTGTGAGTAATAGTGACTTAACACAAGACAAAGATTTGTCCATTCGCTTCAATAAAATCATGTGTGTGTGTATGACATTGATGGATCATGATTGTCATCATGTGACCGATTCATGGTTAGGGTTTTAAGAAGGGTATGTTGTCTTGTATTGGGAAGCGCTCTTGTGTTTCCTTAAGTCCCTATTTTGGTATAACAACATGACAAGGATAGTGATGGTGGTGTGTGGTGAGTTGGCCGAAGACAAGAGACAAAAATGAGGATCAATAGTTTGGGATACAATCTTACATTGGGAGATGGTTCATCGTGACAAGAGATTACACATTTTGTACAAGTGTTGTTGTCATTGGAAGGTTGAATGGTTTGTCTTGTTTGGGTGATGTGTCGCCAGCCGAAAGAGAAGGAAAGGAAGAAAAGGAAGAAAGGATAGTTGTCTTGGGTGATCCCTTGATTAATGTTCTTTCCATTTTTGTGTAACATGGTTATAGGGATAGGTGAGTGTAAAACCTTTCTTGTTGTGTTTCTAAGTGTGTAACCGTGTGTATGCATGTATGTATATACATGATAGTTGCATTTTGTGATATATATATATATATATATATACGGGTGCATATATCAAGTGTGTGTGTATGATCATTGTTTAGATGGATAGGTATGGATGTGTTTATACATGAGTCGTGTGTTTGTATATATCCATTCGTGTAGTTCTAGCGAGTTGATATGGATCGATGTAATAACAATACATATGTTAACTATTGATGAACACATGTTATCAGGTAATAGCATTTGTTAACATAGGATAGCGTCCATTATTCATGCCAGAATGTAACATAGTTTTTATTTAGGTTATATAAATGCATGATGACGATATTAACTTGTATTAACTTCCTCAAGTGAGGAGTTCCTGACCACATATTATTGAATGTTATTAGTTCTCAACCACATGTGTTGTTGTGTGATTAAATCAAGTTAACACATGTTTGTGTTTTACATAAAGTTACATGATTCTTGTGTGCTATGTCCATAGAATGTATTGAGAATTCCTAGGTTTTTTTAATGGAATTGTATAATTTTCCACTTAAAGGTTATCACGTGTATTGTTGTTTATTCATGTGTAGGAATCGGTTAACCGGTTGCTCTCTGTTGAGCGTGTAATTGGCTTGATTGTTCAATTCCAATTGACTTGTATAGCCCAGGTGTCGTACATGTAAACGGATAATCCATTGTATTTCTGCAATCATTCAGGCTTTACTAGGCTGGGGGGGGGGGTATAGTGTGTGCAAAAGTGTTTAGTTATGCACATGAAATGACTATAATAAGTAAAATGCGTACGGATGTTGACTTGGATCGTTGACTGGTGTCACATTCTCCCCTTGTTTTTGGAATTTCGTCCATGAAGACTTACGTTCCCATGTAAATTCGGGTCCGTATTTTGCATTCCATCTGACTTTGACAAGTTTGGCGCGACTCCTTCTAAATTTCTGGACCTTCCAATCTGTCACTTTAATTGGCTCCTCAATAAAGTGTAGTTGATCATCGATGTGTATTTCTTCGGGAGGAATGATCAAAGATTCATCAGATAAACACTTCTTTAGGTTGGATACGTGGAACGTGTCCTGAACACTACTAAGCTCCTCGGGTAACTTGAGCTTGTATGCCACGGGACCAATCCTAGCAAGTATTTCAAAAGGACCTACGTATCGGGGGTTAAGCTTCCCACGTTTGCCAAACCATGGTACACCCTTCCATGGTGCGACTTTTAAGAGCACTTTATCGTCAACCTGAAATTTAAGTGGTTTGCAACAGCGATCCGCATGGCTCTTTTGACGATCTCGAGTAGCTTTCAAACGTTCACGGATCTAAATGATCTTGTCGGTTGTTTCTTAAGTTAGCTCGGGGCGAGTCAAATATTTGACTCCAACTTCCGCCCAACACAAAAGAGATTTATACTTTTGTCTATTTAAGGCTTCAAACGGGGCAGCCTTGACGCTGGTATTGTAGCTGTTGTTGTAGGAGAATTCAATCAACAACAATTAAGAATCCCAATTTCCACTGAAATCAATTACACAAGCACGGAGCATGTCCTCTAGGGTTTGGATAGTCCATTCTCTCTGGCCATTGATTTGAGGATGATAGGCTGTACTCATGTCCAAACTAGTGCATCCATAAGGGCTTGCCAGAATCGGGATGTGAATCGACTGTCACGGTCGGAAATGATTGAGACAACACTTACCCAAGTTTCTCCTACTTGTCGGTTTCCTTGATTGGCAGGAAATGTGCAGACTTGGTTAATCGGTCAACAATTACCCAAATCGTGTCGTTACCACTGGACGTTTTAGGCAGTTTGGTGATGGAATCGATGGAGATTTGTTCCCATTTCCAAATGGGAATCTCGGGTGGCTACAGCAGGTCAGACGGCTTCTGATACTCAGCTTTGACTTTTGAACAAGTATGGCATCGTCTGACGTATGTTGCAATTTTACCCTTAAGATTGGGCCACCAGTAGAATTCTGTCTCATCTTTGTACATGAGTACTTAGACTTGTGGGCCTCCTCAAGAATTAAATCGCATAAACCGCCAAAACGTGGCACCAGATCCGATTGGCGAAATAAACCGTGCCGTCAGATCTTGGTTCCAAAATATTAACCATCTTGAATAAAGACTCATTCTTCAGGTTCTCACCCTTCAGAGCTTCCTTTTGAACTTCGCGAATACGGGTAGTGAGGTTTGTGTGGATGCTCAAACCTAGCACACGCACACGCATAGTCTTGACACGTTCCTTCTAGCTTAAGGCGTCAGCCACAAAGTTGGCCTTTCCCGGATGTTACTTGATCTCACAATCGTAGTCATTCAACAATTCAACCCATCTGCGTTGCCGCATATTCAGATCCTTCTGATTGAAGATGTTTTGCAAGCTCTTGTGATCAGTGAAAATGGTGCACATGGTGCCATAAAGATATTGCCTCCAAATCCTGAGAGCAAAGATTAATGCACCTAACTCTAGGTCATGAGTGGTGTAATTTTTCTCATGGACTTTGAGTTGACGAGATTCATAAGCGATAACTTATTCCTCTACATGAGTACATATCCAAGACCTTGATGAGAAGCATCGCAATAAACCACGAAATCATCGGCACCTCGGGAAGAGAAAGAATTGGAGCACTACACAATCCGGTTTTCAGAGATTAAAATTCTTCCTCTTGCTTGACTCCCCAATCGAACTTCTTGTCTTTCAGCGACAAGACTGTAACTGGCTGGGCAATCTTAGAGAAGTTTTCGATGAACCGACGGTAATAACCAGCTAGGCCAAAAAACTGTCGCACTTCGGTTGGGGTTTTAGGCGCATCCCAATCTTTGATTGCTTCAATATTGATAGGACCAACTTCAATGCCCTCCTCGTTTACAACGTGACCAAGGAAATGAATTTCTGAAATCCAAAGCTCGCATTTTGAGAATCTGGCAAATATTTTCTCATTTTGAGCAACTCCAAAATAAATCAAAGATGATGTTCGTTCTCGTCTTTGGTTCCCGAGTAGATCAAGATGTCATCAATGAAAACAATCACAAATTTGTCCAAGTAGGGCTTACAGACACGACTCATAAGATCCATAATAACAGTAGGAGCATTCGTCAAACCGAATGGCATAACCTAGAATTCATAATGCCATAATTCAGAAAGCAGTCTTCGGGATGTCGTCCTCTTGGATCCGCAACCAGTGATATCTCGAATGCAGGGTCGATCGTGAATAATAACTGGAAACCCTGCAACTGGTCAAACAGATCGTCGATCCTTGGCAGCGGTTACTTGTTCTTAATGGTCAGCTGTTCAACTCCGTGTAATCTATGGACATACGAAAACTTCCATCCTTCTTTTTCACGAACAAAAAAGGTGCTCCCCACGGAGAAAAACTCGGGCGAATGAAACCTTTGTCTAACAATTCCTGAAGCTGGTTAGACAAATTTTGCATCTCGGAAGGTGCCAAACGATATAAAGTACGAGCTACTGGGACTAGGTCAATGCGAAACTCGACTTGTCGTGGGCGGTGGCAGCCCCGGAAAAATCTTCTGGAAAGACTTCGGGGTAGTCTCGCACTACGGTATGTCCTCGAGCTTCCGATCTTTAGCTTTCTGTTCAACGACGTGTTGCCAGGAATGCGGCATAATCCTTCCTTAAATATTTTGCGCACTGATGCAAGATATGACTCAAAGAGTGGATCCATTATGGGCTCCTCAAATCGAGAGAGTTTCACCATTGGAAAAGGGGATACAAACCAACTTCTCATGACAGACGATCTCTGCACAATGCTTGGATAACAATCCATGCCAATGAGACATCGAAACTACCCAACTGAATAGGCAACAGATCAATACGGAAAACATGGTCACCAAGTTCCAAAACACAATCCCTAACAACCTCCTCCGACGAAATTAACTTATCATTGACCAATCTATGGTATAATGCGTGTCCAGCTTACTTGATTCTAATCCAATGGAATTCTTAAAGTCGGTCGACACAAAGCTAAAATCAGTGCCTGAATAAAAAAGAACTGATGCATAATGGTTGTTAAGGAGAAATGTACCGGTACGTACATGTAGATGCACGGAATGTGACTAGTGCTTTGGATTGTTAATACAAGTCTTTTTATAGAAAACAAGGGGTCGAAGGAAGGTTATATACGGGTCGAAGGAAGATATTGAAGGTCGAAGGTAGAAGACTAAAGACAGTATGTTTGTTCGAGCTATGTGTGTGGTCGAAGGAACACATTGGACCTAGTTGAGATGTCGAATGTGCAGGTCTATATAAGCTAAAAGTTTTGTTTAGTTGTTAACTTTTGTCATTTGGTTGTGTGTATTAAGTTTAGGTTCTCTATGTAGTTCTAGAAGTTTCTGAACATGAGTTTAAAGCAAATTAACAATGTTTATGGATCAAATCATGATTGAAAAGGTAATCGATTGTGTCTGATTTGATCTATATCATTTTGCATACGATCTAGGGTTTCCGCACTTAGATTGTTCTACTTGTATGTTCATATAGTTGTTTTCATCTAAACCGGTCCTTTACACTTCATTAGGATCTTCTCGTGCTTCATTGGCTCCTATCACGAATGCTCCACCATGAGCTTGATCCTTAGCCTAGGGTAATCCTTGTGAAAATGACCGGTCGCACCACATTCATAACACTCATTTTTGGCAGGAGGAGTGTTGGAGGCCTTAGCCTTGCAAGTAGCGGTTTGGTGACCTCGGCGGTTGCAGTTCTTACATAGGATACTCTCACATGTGCTAAGATGATGATAGTTGCACTTGCTGCAATAGGGTAGGGCCCGTTGTACTTTCCTTTGGGCTCCTCAGCAGTGGTGCAGCAAAAACCATCACAGAGTCATGGTGCTTGTGGGAGGAGTTCTTTCCCCTCTTGGATTTAGATTGCTTGTGATTTTCTCCAGAAACTCTAATTAGCAACTACAACTTTTGGTTCAAGGAACCCGTACGGACAACATCATCAGTAAGACTGTGAGTTAGAGTAACATCATTCTGGATGGTAGTGGGTGCAGACGCAGTGACCATGCCTCGAATCTTAGGAGATAAATTCCAAATATACCACTCAACCCACTTGAATTCGGGAGGGACCATATAAGGCACAAGTCGAGGAGAGTTAATGGAAATGGGTAGTGTAAGCATTCACATTAGCATCCACAATAGAAAGGTTCCAGAATTGCGCTTCAAGCTTTTGCAAATTCGCTCCTTGGACAACATTTCTCCATGAGTAGAGCTTTGAGATCGGCCCAAGTAAGGTTGTAAGCCGCGTCCTACCCAAGTTTTGTACTTGGAGAATCCACCAAGTAAGAGCTTCAACTTGAAAAGTGCAAGTAGAGTACTTCACCTTCTAATCTTCGGAATAACCGCTAATGTAAAGAATGACTCAGTCTTTTCGGTCCAACGAACAATTCCAACGGCACCCTCGGTACCATGAAAATTCCATGGTTTTCAAAGCAATGAAAGTTTTGTTATGAACATCCCCGAATAGGGTTTTCAACTTCTGTGTATGCAATAGTGACTATTAACAAAACAAAAATTTGCGTAGGAGCGGTACGTAGAGAATTTAGACCCAAAAATTCCTACCGTTATCCATATCGCTCCCCGTCGTACGACCAGTACCTCCAGATCCGCCGCTAGGAATTGGCTCGAGCTTCATCGTGATGAGCAATTGCTTTTGGCAATTTCCCTCGCCAACTCAGCAGGAGTAGCGGTAAGTGACTCGGCTTTATTGGTTCTTGCAGATTATCGAGTTTGTATATTTTCCTTCAAATACATCACATATCAAAAGTATAAGACACATATTTCACATATATTGTCATGCATACAAATCTAACAACCAAATATAACCATGAACAGTAAGTCAATCACAACAACAAAAACAAAAGAATAAATAAGATACATCATAGATCAAAATACAATTACATTCATTTCATGTTCATAGTTCAAAATACATCAATTTCAAAAATACAAAAGACTGGCGGTCTAGCCGCATAAGTTTTAAACCACAACCATAAAACATAATAACATAAGGTACAACCATGAAAATATCCTACGAAGATGAAGTTAGGAAAGAAACAACTGCATCGCTCATACGTTGGTCTGTCTCCGCCATCATCTGCTCTAACGCCTCCAATCGCCTCTCAGCTTCAACTCTCCCATGGAAGCCGCTAGCCTCCCTGCTCAGCTTCGACGCGTGGTCCTCCAGATCTCGGATACGAGAACCTATAGCCACCAGCTATGCGTCATGGGATAGAAGAATGCATGCTCGGTGTACAAAGGTCTCCCAGAGATCCTCCCAACATCATCGCCTCATGATCATCCTCTTTGTCCCTGTGGGCTAAGTCACTTGTGAGACTGGGGAGGAAAGGCCACTTCGGGCCTAGAACGCCTCCTCAATCTCCGGGTTGGCTCGGGCACAGGTACAGGCGCTTCCACAGCATGTAGCTTCGGTGTAGGGTCAGCAGGCAGATAAGGCTTGCCGGTATGGATAGAGTCGGCGGGCAGCAAAGAGAATGGAGCACAGGCGGGAAGGGCAAGGACTACTTCCTGTCACACCCTCTTCTGGGGGTGTGTACTTCTGTAGAGTACGACCTAAAAAGTTGATGCGAAACGAAGGGGCCAGGCTCGATGGGTCGCGGGATAGGTCACTTCAGGATAGACTTCGGGGTCGGCATGAGAAGGAGGGATGTCATCCTCAGTGTCATCATCAAAAATACGTCGGACACAGGCGTGGGGTCTACATCCATGTCGGAGTCGGAGAGAAAACCTCCTCCATGGTGAGAGAAATCAGGGGCCTCATAGGGAATGAGGGTAGGATGGATATCCTCCTCTGGGTAACGTCCACAAGATAGTCGTCCTTAGAGTCAGATAAGATCGTGAGGTCAACCGAAATGGCCATGATCCTATCAAATGCATGCTATATATATATATATATATATATTATGAATGAAAATGTATGCAAATAAATTAACTACTATACCCGTGCGTCATCGTGGAGCATCTTGAGACTTGAGAGGTGCAAGGCGAGTTAATGTGGTTACTTGGCGAAAATGTTTTGGGTTATAGTTGACTCAAAAGAATCTTAGTTCACTATAACCTTATGCTCTGATACCAATCTGTCACACCCCGCCAAGGCGGAATCACTGGGATGTGACTCGAAAGGTTTTCAAGCACAAGGTTCGAGCAACACACAAGATTTATTTTAAATAGATACCATCGAAGGATGGATGATGTCATATATTATTGAAATAACATAACATTGCCTGAAATTAAGAAATTGCCTGAAAACACGTGACATTAAACACCATAATAACGTGTGACTGACACAACAACATCCATGATGGTTACACCAGTGTTAAGCTCAAACCTAGCCCTCAAGTCCCCGTCTGCAAGATTAGTTACCCGAAAAACATGCATAAAAGATTCGTCAACATAATGTCAGTGAGTTCACAGGTTTTAGTGAACTATGTAAAGTTCTTGTGTAATTCGCGTATGACCAAACATAGGCAAGCTAAGCGAATGATAAATGTGCAAACCATGAATCCCATAACCAAACCTCTTGACTGTTGTGCCTCACCATTGTAAAATAAACCACAAAGTATGTATAGTAGAATACTAACACTCTTTTGTATGTAACCAGTTAGAGCGATAATCAAGAGTGGGGGTGTCAACCCAATAGATCTATTAAAGTGTTCCATGCTTTTGATAGCTAATGGTTATAGTGTAAATGTAAGTACGAGGACTGTTGAGCTCATGAACCGAATGTCTCATGTTCCACATGGTAGTCACGATAGAATAACACATAAAATGAAATGTACTAGAAATGTAGCATGTTTATCCCCCAAAATGGAAAATAGTAAACATGGGGCCGTGAAACTCACCTGATAACGAGGTATGTGGGTCTGGTAAAGCTGAGGTGTGAGGTAACTACCGTTCCTGACAATGATTGCCCTATGATTTTCAAGGACATAGTAAGTTGTTACGTTCTTGGCGTTTATCATACAAGTTGTTCACCCGACTCGTGGACCCTTGTGTCAGTTATATATGGGCCATAGTTCGGTGCACGTGACAATTATTACTTTTTTCATGTGTACCCTTGTGTCAATTATTACTTATTGTAAAAAAATACATTTCATTCTAGACCAAACGGGTCCCACATGTTATTACAAGTTGTTAGAATAT
>JAUTDX010003240.1:0-36253 GCA_030844895.1 Ambrosia x helenae | reverse complement strand
TTTTTGGCACTGTGTTATATTTTGTGGCTCCTTGTGTCATATTTCATGATCTATTGTGTTTTTATAACCTTCCCACCCTTCTCATTTTTGTTACATTGTGTAGAATAACTTTACTCTATAATATAATATATCATAATATCATAGACAATAGATTTCATTTTTTTCATTTTTATTTGTTTTATAAACTTTTGTATAAATAAAAAAGATTTTGATACTTAATGAATTAATACATTAGAAATAATTTCATCTTTGGATAGCCCATAAGATTCGCCAACTCATGAGTCATGACGTTGTTCGCAAATTCATTTCGTGTACCAAAGATAGCCCATAAGATTCGCCAACTCATGAGTCATGACATTGTTCGCAACTTTATTTCGTGTGCCAAGAATAGCCCATAGAATTCACCAATTCATGAGTCATGACGTTCGTAACTTTAATTTCGTGTACCAAATTTAGTTTTGTGACTTGTGAGTGTTAAACACGCGTCTTTTGTAGAGGTAAATAAACTCAAATTATATATGTATTATTAGAAAGTGAGGTGAATAGTGTCATCACCCCTCTCATTGGTTGAGAGGGGCAGTGGTCTCTCTATATATATTTTTTTAACAACTTTTATTAAGCAATAAATAAATATGGTTTCAAAGATAAAACATAAAGTGTATTGGTGGTGGAGTGGTTTTGTGGTGAGCTTTGGTGTGAGAGGTCCCAAGGTCGAACCTTAGGGAGACATTTTTTTTTTACAACTTTATTAATCGATACAAAAGCTGTTTTACTCAACTCACTCACGTATGAACAAGTACTTTATATTTAAAATTAAACTAGCACCAACCAAACTGTTAACTGTTACTGTTTGAGAAACTAACAACAACCGAGTTATTACAGTAAGCTTCAATGATATAGAAATGAATTAACACCTTAGAACAAATTTCATCTCTAGATAGTCCATAGGATTTCGCTAACTCATGACGTGGTTCGCAACTTTTTTTCGTGTACCAACTTTATTTTTGCGAGTTTTCAACACACATGTCTTTCATAGAGGTAATTAAACTCAAATTCTAAGTTATTTACAAAATTATGTTCCGTGCTGTCAAATCAACCTTTTCTTCACTCTATTACACATTCGCCATTTTAGGCACAAATTTCAAGTACTAAAAAAATAAAGTAACTTAACCTAAACGGATATAAAGAGCAAGACGTAATGAATGAGAGATTAGATAGTGAGGTGATGATCATGACATTGATGTTAGTGAGTCAACGTAAGTTGTTTAAAGTGCAAAGATATGAGTTGAATCGTATCTTATGACTATAAAGAGATACAACACTTTGAAATTTAGATACGTTTTTAATGAGATACTTATTTGTTTTGGAGAACTCAGTTGAGAGAGATGAGGGGGATGATTTCTTAAGTGTTATGGTGTAATGATTATGCCATTCCTTTATTCTCTAAGTATCTCTTTATATATACACTCAGTGAACACCCTGTTATAGTAATAAGGGTAATTCCGTCTATCAAGGAAATACCATTATAAACGTAGGGTATTAAAGTTATTGATCAATATTATATAAATTAGTGTGATAGCTAGATATAACTATAGAAACATTAAATATATTTATTCTTATATTCTCACACATAGCCAAGTAATAATTTATTATGAGCATTAAATTAGTCTGCAAATGATAATACTCATTTTAGTCCTAAACCAAAACTGTAGCAGAGAAATACAGTCTTAATTGTTGATTAGTTCCGTTATTGTCTTTCATGTTGTTAGCTTAACTCATTATGAAACAAACAAATTCAATTGAGGAAATTTCATTAATTAACGTAAGTAAGTACAATATGCAATTAAATAAGGTCTTTAGTAAGTCCCATTTTCGAAACATGTTCTTCGAATACTTTAGGTGGAGAGAACTTTAGCCATTGGATTCGCAAGCATATCCATAGTACTTATTTAATCGATACAAAAACTGTTTTACTCAACTCACTCACGTACGAACAAGTACTTTATATTTAAAATTAAACTAGCACCAACTAAACTGTTAACTGTAACTAGCAACAACCGAGTTATTACAGTAAGCCTCAATGATATAAAAATGAATTAACACCTTAGAACAAATTTCATCTCTAGATATCCTATAGGATTCGCTAACTCATGACGTGGTTCGCAACTTTTTTTCGTGTACCAACTTTATTTTTGCGAGTTTTCAACACACGTGTCTTTCATAGAGGTAATTAAACTCAAATTATAAGTTATTTACAAAATTGCCAATGATCTCCAGCGCAGCTGGTTTGAGGTAGGGTGGGTTTTCCCTTAGGGGTAGGGCTGAGCATGGTCAACAAACCGAACCGGACCGGCATAAAACCGAACCGACCCGAACCCGAGAAATGGATTGAAGAATGGAACCGAGGACTGGCCCTAGAATGCGCAGTCGGGCTTTGGTCGGTCTCGGTTTCGGGTACCGGTTTACAGTTCGCGGACCAAGACCGAGAAGTAGCAACAGACTGTCTTTAACTTGTAACTTCGACACATTCTTAAAAACCATGAACCTACATATAACATATTCGTTTCCATATTTCCATCTTCTCATAATATCATGATGATGAATTAACCTTATATTGACAGCTTCATGGCTTTAAAGAAAGTTATTGTAAAAGAAAAGAAATGGAATGGATACAGAGGAAGAGGAAAGAGATGGATGGATACATAAAGTGGAGAAATTTAATATTACTTTAATCTTCCTATACGTACAACTAAATTTTATTACTTTATATTATTAAACAATTAAACAATTAAGTACAAACAATTTTGCGTAAGTTACAAATAAAAAAGACAACAATAATTAAGTACAACTATATTCTTAATAAGATGTTCATCATTTCCGAGAATTTACATTCTTTAATAAAATGTTCGTCATTTTTGAGATTGTCATTTTCAAAGAGACCGTCGTTTCAAAAGAGAAGGTAAAATCTAAAGTGAAGGTGGGTTTTCTTTAGTCTTTTATATTCTCAAAATCAATTTGTAAGAGTTAATTTACTAATATATGTCCAACCTCCATGAAATCTGTTTCCAGTTCTTTGTATAGCGAACAACAAACCATGATGAAGAATGGCAAGACACCACTGCAACTACTACCCCACGCCATCCAGATGACCATATCATAATCACGGCCGAGAATGAGCCCTCTTCCTGGTTCCAACAACGTCTCATGCACATTAAAGCAAACTACTTACATTGATGTCTAGTTGTATGAGAGTGTATTCGGTCCAATCTTCAAGAAGTCAGTTACACTCGGGTCAGACCGAGGACCGACCCGAACCCGAGTTTTAGAAATTATAGGAACCGAAGACCAACTTCTATACGTAGCATCGGTTCGGTGTTAGATAATTCCGGTCCGGGTCTCGGTTTTTTTTTTCGGGTCGACCCGATTCTGCTCACCCCTACTTAGGGGTTCCCATCCTGGGGGGAGGTCACAGGTTCAATTCATGTACTAGATTAACTTCCAATAATTAGACTAAACACCATGTGGTATGCAACCTGATTTCGTGTATCAGCTTATTGTTCACGTGTGACGTGTGTTCATCGAACATGCATTCAATAGAGGTAATCATACACAAGTTCGAGTTATACATGGAATTATGTTGCGTGCCTCAACACTTTTGGAGTATTGACCTAGTCTTCACTGTGTTATGCATTCTTTATTTAATGCCATGAATTTCATTGTATAAGTACTAGCAAAACAAAGTAATTTAAACTCCATACGCATAAAGAGTATGAGATTATGAATGGGAGATCGAATACTAGGACGGTAATATTGACATTGGAGTTATTAAGTCAATATCGATCAGATATTTACCGAATTGCAAAATTAATCACTGCCCCATATTGGTTCATGATATCCACATCAAAGAGGTGAGGTGAGACAACGTATTACATGTCTTAGGTCAAATTAAATGATGTTTGATGATAATAAATCAAAATAAGTTGATACCTACTTAATATAAGGTTACGTATCACATGACTTTAAATCATATACGCGAAAAAGTCGTGTATTACATGTACATAGAGGCGAGTTTATTTTACAATAAGTATAAAAGTATAATATGTACAGAAAAATATCTGTTATACTTATCCAGTATCGTGCATTTATGAACCTTGTTAGAGTATCGTGCATTTATGAACCTTGTTAGACTATGTCCAATGCTGGAGAAGAAGGGAGGCATGTCACCGCCCTTGATATCTCATTAGCTTGAGATGGTGTTTTTGGGTGACTTGGATGAGAGAGACGGAAAAAGATCCAAAGGGAAGGGTGACAAGAGAGAGGAAGAGAAGGGTGATTGTCAGAGGGGTGATGGGACCCACATGTTTGACACCCGTTGTAGAAGAGGGGAAGAAGGGCGGAGCTCTGCATTGTGGGTACTCTTAGAGCATGTGCAACTAGGTCACCTGACCCCATTTTGTGGGTGAATTGGCATCCAACCCCATTTTCCCCGATCAAAACGTTTTTAAAACTAGCCATTTTTTGCTTGTTCATTTTTGTGAGAGAACGAGGTCATAAACACGTGACCATGTTTTTTAGACCCACTATTACGAGTGCTAAAAACCTTTTGTTAAACCAAATTATTATTAAGAAAATATCCCACTATATATAGGCATGACTATGTATATACAATTGTCATGATGTCACGACTCATGCGTTTCTTGTTGAACTTTTTGACGTTACTTACTAGACGCCTCTTGATGATTTCTTTTATTTTAAGGTGATTAACATGACACAATATATTTACATTAAATATTTAGTCAAATTCTTAACTCATTACACCAAAATATTAATTAAATCCAACAATAATATCTTTTCCTTTATTTATATACAATAACACTTGAACACTTGCTGCAAAGTGCAATCAAGAAGAAGAGGATGATGGGGGATATGAGTCACTTAGGGCCGATTTTTCGCAGTCGTTATGTTCATATATGCAATGTTCCGGCAATGGTTTCATGATCAGTTTCATGGACATGTTGAAATGTATGTTCACAAAGTCATTGGATATGTATACCCTTATGTCCAAATCACTTTTCATGAATACTATGCCGAGTACTTTGAGCGAAGCAAAGCGTATGCAGCCATCGAACGCTACCTCAGCTCCAACTCATCAAGCCGCGCTAAAAGGCTAAAGGCGAACGTGGTCAAAGATTGTGAATCTGTTGTGTTGAGTATGGATGATTATGAAGAAGTTAGTGATGAGTTCAATGGGGTCAAGATTTGGTGGAGTTCAAGCAAAACCATCCCCGATCATCGGACTTTGTTTTCGTATAGGGATGATGAGGAGAGAAGGTTTTATAGACTCACTTGTCACCGTAAACATAGAGATTTTGTCACGAATGTTTACCTAAAACATGTGCTCGATGAAGGGAAGGCGATTGCGGTGAAGACCCGACAACGAAAGCTTTTATACCAACAACAAGAGTGAGAATTGGCATGGTTACAAAAGACGATTTGGAACCATATCGTATTCGAGCACCCGTCTACATTTGATACGCTTGCGATGGATCCAAAGAAGAAAAAGGATATTTTGAACGATCTAATGACGTTTAGCAAGTCCAAAGACTACTATAGAAAGGTATGGATATTATTATTTGATTTGTTAGGTGTTTTTAAGTTTTTTGTTGGTCATTAGAGCATCTCTAGCGGCATCCTATTTCGAACACCACCACCTAAAAATTGCGTGTCCATTTTCTCCCCCAGGTTTGTAACCAAGCCTAAATGAGCTGAGCCGAATGGGGTGGGATTTGGATTCGGCTCATGTATCTTAACGAGCTTAAATGTTTGGCTTGTAAAAAGCTCTAACCAGACTCATTTACTTTAATAAAGTTATTTTTTTACATATCTTGAAATCTTAAAAACAACTAATATACTAATTTAATTAGACAACATGCTAGCTAAAAGATTCTAACGAATGAGCCTATGGGGCAAGCTTACCTTGCCTCGGGCTCCGTTCGCTTACAAAATGAATAGGCTAGGCCGTCTACAAAAGAGCCAGTTCTAAGCGAATTGTTTTTTGTGTGAGCCACGCCATATGTCTTTTTTTTTCTCTCCTCTATCCTCTCGTGCACATTGTTCCTCCACTCATCTCCCCTTTTTTGGAGGCATATATAACCCTCTCCCCCTCTTTTCTCCGACGAGCATCCACCTCAAATTTCTAGACGTCCGAGACCTCCCGTTAGAGATGCTCTTATTCTATCTCAACTTTGAATATTAAAATAGTTATTAAAGTTTTATCATTATTATTATTATTATTATTATTATTATTATTATTATTATTATTATTATTAATGGTTTACTATTTTTATTGTTACCTTTTTTTCATTTTGATATCTTTATATAGATATTTATGTTTTAAAGTTACTTGGTACATAAAAAATATTATTCACCAATATCGTTTCGTTCTTTGTTTAAGGTGGGGAAGTCATGGAAACGAGGATATCTTCTTTACGGTCCACCAGGAACCGGAAAGTCTAGCATGATCGCGGCCATGGCTAACCTTCTCGAGTACGATATCTATGATCTTGAACTAGCGTCCGTGAACGACAACACGGATTTGAGGAAGCTACTAATCGAGACATCAAGCAAGTCCATAATCGTGATCGAGGACATCGATTGCTCACTTGATCTCACGGGTCAAAGAAAGGAGAAACAAGAAGATGATAAAGAGGATGAGAAGGATCCAATTAAACAAATGGAAAAGATGAAGAAACAGAAGGGGAGTGAGGTGACATTGTCTGGGTTGCTAAACTTCATTGATGGGCTATGGTCAGCTTGTGGCAGTGAGAGATTGATCGTGTTTACTACGAACCATATCGAAAAGCTTGATCCTGCTCTCATTAGGAGAGGGAGGATGGATAAACATATTGAGATGTCGTATTGTTGTTTCGAGACGTTTAAGGTTCTTGCAAAGAACTATTTGGATGTTGTATCACATGAATTGTTTGAAACAATCGGTCGAATGTTGGGGGAGACGGATATGACACCGCCGATGTGGCCGAGTGTTTGATGCCGAAGTCGGATGAGGAGGATGTTGAGGTTTGTTTGAAGAAGTTGATCAAATGTCTAGAGGATGCAAAGGAAGCAGATAGAGTTAAAGCTCAAGAAGATGCAAGGATCAAAGCTGAAAAGGAAGCAAGTAAAAAGAAAGAGGAAAATGGTGAAAGGGTACAAACCAATGGTGTAATCATATGATAAATATGAGCAGAAAGTATTTAATTCCAATAAATGGCAGTTTGTTTTCTTAGGTATGTTTTTTTAATAATAATAAGCTCTTATAATCATGTGTTTATATCACCCACCCCATTGTGGAGTGGTATGGAGGCTCAATGATAGAAGACCCATGGCTGAATGGTCATGGGTTCGATTCTTGAGAGCGTCGGGTTCGATTCTTGAAGTGGAACTAACTCCTTGTTGTCGATGAAGCCAAACTCCTACACACACAAAGGAAATGAATTAAGAAGATGAGGACGTAAACTTAAAAAATCGATAAAAGTGGGATTTACCGAATAAGGTTAGGTCATGTTTTATCATACATTGCTCGAATGAGTAAAATAAAGAAACTTTCATAAGAACGAGAACTAATGAAATTAGTCAAACAGGTTGAAAATCATCTAAATCGACATTAACGCATACTATACGTTTTGAAAATTTTGTTTAAAGATTTAGATTACTGTGGTTATAATACTTCTTTACTATTATAATCAACACATTAATTATGTACAATAAGAAGTATGCTTTGGGACAAAACTAAATATTTATTGTATACTAGATGTTTGCCCGCGTTAACACGCGGTTTACCAACGTACAATTATTTTGAGCGGTAAAACGTATAAAAAATATAGTAGAAATATTTTATTAAAATTTAAAAGAAACCAATACGCATTTTATTCAAATATCACACCTGCCCTGCTTTTAACTTTTGACAATGCGACATAAAGCTGGCCATGTGAGAATACAGGGTCTCTTAAATACAATCCAACCTTCGATAGAGACTGTCCTTGGCTTTTATTGATGGTCATTGCGAAACATACGCTTATTGGGAATTGGCGGCTTTGAAACTTGACTGTAATCTTGTTTTCAAATGGTATCATATTTATTCTAGGAATAAGCGTTTTTGTACCAATGATTCCACCTGATATGATTCCGGCTTCAATAACACGCTTTGCAAGTTTGGTGATTCGTACAAGGGAAAATGTTCGTCATAGATAAGTACATACATATAAATGACATCAAACCACAACATTACAAAACTATTATCAACATAATATGCGAAACCAACACAATCATTACTTAATGAATAAATACATATTATGTTTGGTAATGTTACATTTATAAATTACTAAAACAGTATACATCTATACACAATTAGATCTTGTACTTGCGACCAACAACTTACAAGTGAAGAATTCTTCTTTGGAGAGCTATGAAGGAAATAAAAAACCTATACACAATTAGATCTTGTACTTGCGACCAACAACCTTTTGTAGGCGAAGTGAAACTGCATCATGCAAATTCCAAGTAAGAGGTTTAAAAAACATTAAATTAAATCGATAAGCATCTCTAAATATAGGACTCAATTATAAATAGAAAACCGATAAACTTTTCCAAAGATTAAACAATTGAAGTGGGTAAGAAATAAACTAATGATATGGGTCAGAAATAAATTAACGATCAATTAACGATAAGCATCTCTAAATATAGGACTCAATTATATTGTTTCGACTTTCGAACCCGTTAAATTCCTCAAAAATTGTCCGGCAATTGAAATGGGTCAGAAATAAATTAACGATCAATAAACCCCCAAAAAAAGATTGTCAAACCCAAGTTGTATTTCATATTAAGTTGGTCGTTCAAACGCTAACTTCAGATGAATGAAATAAAAGCTATTGTTTACTGAAATGTTCAAAACCAATTAAATCGAACCGACAAGCATCTTTAAATATTAGAAAAAGTATATAAAAACCTGAAAAATTTTCCTAAAAATGAAACGGGTCAAGGGGGTATGCAAGTTGATTTTTACCCAAGCCTGTATAGTAGACTAAGTAACTAACAAAAACATACTTTTATTCAGTAATTTGTGATAATTCAATAGTTAATCAACAAAAATTTATAATTTCCCTTTAGAATCTATTCCAGCTGTACAACTCAGGAAGAAAAGGAAAAAATATTGCAAGAAAATAATTACTCTAACTACAGGTAAGAGTGAGAACAAACCAAGCAGACTCCATTGTGAAGGGTTTAGTAACTTTCTAAAGAAAACAGCAGCTATGGAGAAACATGTGTACTATTGATAACACGGGTTTAGAACAGCCGGAAGAAAAGACTTGTGGAACCGTCACCAAATGACCGTATGTCAGCTGGCCGAACCATGGCTCTGCATAAGGGACACGTTCTCTCTCTTTCAAACCTAAATATAAAACACCCATGGGTTTAGTGGTTTAAAACATAACTGCAAAGGTAAAAAATCAAATCCAAATTCAACTCCTCATCTACGGTGTTCATTATTCGGTCCAAAACCAAAGCCGAATAACCAATTCGGTTTGAAACTAAAGAACCTATTAGGTTTTTTTGATTTCACAAATTCTCAATTCAGTAAGACTCGAATAACCTTCCTTAGTTTATCTCAGCCAAATACATAAGCGTTCTTTAGTTTTATCTAAGCCCAAATGTCCACATCTAGGGGTTCATCAGTTCAGTTTTTAGTTTAAGATTTTATTTAAGTGGGACCGAAAACTGAGCTGAAATTTGGTAAGGTTTAAACCGAATGAGAGTTTTGTTAAGTTTTCAGCTTTCAACCGAAAAATTTCAAAAATCGACCATTTTTGCCTATGGCGTAAACTACTAAACACTGCCTAAGAATTGCGTATATCTTTCTTACCAAACACCATCCAAATTGTATTGTGAGAAAAATTCTAGCACAATACAACTGTTGCCAAAAACATCAAACTAAACCGATGAAAACCCCTAGTTGATCGTCAAAGAAAATTACTAAAATCAGTCTCAAGCAGCGGCATGCATTTGCATCGAACCCAAACCACGGTCATCATACATCATCCTCATAAGACATAAATATCAATACATCATCCTTGCCTATGAAACCAAAAATCACATCAGTAGCTTCCTAATTGATAGCATAAAATGTTCTTGAAGGTAAGATTTGGTTGCATCAAAGTTCTTGAAGGTAAGATTTGGTGGCAGATCAAATCTGCAAATAGACACATTCAAGAATATAATATGTAAATATAACAATTTGCCAATAATATTGTGTGATATACCTGTTCTTGACATCAGCTTCCCTTCGGCCAAGTCTCGGGGTATCAACAGTCAGGACAATCGCCTTAAAACCAGCCTTTTCGGCTCGTTTCACCAACCGAGTTACCACATTCCTGTCTTTACACACCAAAACAGTAATCCATGTAATCAAATAACTGATAAAAGTGTGCAACAGGTTTATTGACAAATTTGCATACCAAAATGTCAGCTTTTTCTGGAGCTTCCCAGAAACGCATGTCACAAGATACTATTGTCACAAGATTTTCCCAACCCTCTAATTTTACAAAGCTCTGTTACAAAAAAAAAAACTAAAAAATAATACAAGTTAGAAGGCAGACTTGATCAAATAGAAAAAAGATAAATTTAGTGATACAAGCACTTGAGAAACATAAAGCTTGAATTGAACGGACTGAACCATCCAAACCAAAGAAAAAACCAAAGAAATTGGTCTGTTCAGACGGTTTGCTGTTTTAAGGCATTTGTCCTTGGTTCGTTTTTGCCGGTTTAACCGGACAACGGTTTGGAACTTGTAACCTGCTCGTTAACCTTGTTTTTAATTTACGTTGGAATATGCATGTACTATACTGTTGAACCTTTTTTTTAAAGTATAGATGTTCAAAAGTTGTATTTAAACTAACTATTTTGAAGTAAAAAAATAGTATAAACTGCCAAAGCCAAACAGTTTTGGCTGGTTTGGCTGACTCAACCAACCCGACTGGTTTGGTTTGTCGTTTTCAAAAATCATTCGTAGCAGTTCGGCTCAAAACTTTTGTCAAAACTGGTCGAAGCGGGTAATTATTACCCCTCTTAATAGAGCACTGTTGGTTACCTAAGTGTTCACAGTTCTCTCATTAAGGTTTAATAATGAAGAACATGACCACTCTTAATAGAGCACTGCATTGCACTCTAAACTGCGTTATCATCATCATCACGACTTAACAAACTACTTAAATTAATGGTTCTATTAAAGTTTGTTTCTAATATATTGATATCCATCAAATCACCAGTTACACCCTAATCATTTGACCCATATGGCCATATCCATTATAGTTAAATGTATTTGCATAGCCCATTTGACTAACCAAATCGAAATCAAACATTGTCCATTTCTAGGCTTCCAATAACCGATTCGCTAGAATATACAGTGACCAGCCAAATTTGACCTTTAACAGTAACCAACCAAATATATATTGTGGTAAATATTATAAAAGCCAAAATAACTTGGAAGGTTAGCTTCAAAAAAAAAAAAAAAAAAACTTTGAACACGCTAACTTCTATTTTCATTTATGAAATTTGTTTCGATGTAGTTGTCAATAATTCAAACCACCATTGGTGCTACAGACTTAAATAAATGAAAGACAATAATTGATATAATCTTGTCATTTAGAACAAATGAAATATTACTTTCTATGTATATAGATTTTGATATTACTCCATGGGGACGACATAGACTGGGCAAATATTTCAAACCTAAATCAATGTAACCCAAAAGCTATTCAATCAAAATCACAGAGGAAGAAGATGAAGTTATTAGATTGTTACCTGATTTAGCCTTTCAAAATCACTGGGAATCTCCATTTCCGCAAGTACATTGCTGTTTATCGCTAACACTGCCTTAAGTATCTGATTAGTGCAGTCCCTGTACTGCTGCAACTTCTTTCTAGCATCCTCTGATAACCCCTTTGAAGGAACCTTGGGATAAGGTAACCACCACCTCGAAGCTGCTGTATGGAAGGCACAAGATCTACAATGGAATCACCTACGGATAAAAGCCACTCCATTTCCCATCGCCGCATTACCTTCTTCTGCAGCGCCAATGGCTCCAACCTCCACAATTCTCCAAATACAGAAGCTAAGATTTTTCAATCACAAACAGATTCCAATCAGAAAAAGTGCATACACATTTGACCATAATGAAGTTGTTAAAGAATTAAAAATTCACGAACCAAATATATTTGTTATGGCATTTGAGATAGCTAGGGCTGAACAAACTCCTTTGCCACCTCCAGACATGTCTTCACCAAGAAGCACCTTAGCAAAACGTTCCTTCATCATGTCAATCTCTACACAAGTACACAACATTCACAAATTAGCAAGATATACATGCATGATAAGTCATGGCATCCATAAAAAGTTTATTCTCTTGAATTTAGCTGAGATGGAAACATAGTCATATGAATTCGGAGAATCGGATCAAAACAGATGCATTTATAGGAACGAATAGAGCTGTTGTGAATCAGCTGTTGTGAATGCATCTGTTGAATCAGTTGTTGTGAATCAGCTGCATCAGCTGTTGAAAAAATGACTTTCCTGGAGTCATCAAAAGTTTCTTTAACAATCAGTAAACCAAAACAAATAAGAGATAATAGCTCACCCAATAATCTTCAGCAGCCTATTCACATATAAAACAAAGAGAAAAAATAGGAAAGGTAGAAAACCGGTAAGGGAAAGTTTTATCGACCCAAGATTCTTGCCAATTTTTAAAAATCTTTTATAAACAGTGTCCCCATATATTACTTCCAGCCGTTAAAGATAGAAGATAACCCAAATCACCACATTCATAAAGTTAATGGATCAAAATTGCCACCTCTACTAAACATGCATACCTGTAAAGACGCTCTAACAACAGGTCCTCGCCCAGCACCTACAACCATCAATACCTGCAAAACAACAATTAGGGTTTCATAAAGCACACATCTGAAGTAATAAGCAACTGTAAGAAAATCAAGGTAAAACAGCTGACTCTTTGATAATCGATAAGATACTTAAGTAAAGCTTACAACGGTTGTAGTAGATGCATTCTCATCAGGGATCCTATCCACCAATGCTTTACTGACTGCCCTTTGGTACTGCCAATCACAAGTGTATATTATTAAGCATTAACACCATCTCACATACTGATACAAGAAACAGAAAATGTAAAACCAAGTGACTTATACCTGGATGTATTTGACACTGTCGTTTTCAAATGTTTCATAAGTTTGTGCTTCAAGATTATCCATGAGAGGCTGCAATGAAAAAAATAGTGAATAAACTGCAAGAACTGCCTACGTAGGCAATAAAGAAATCTACATAACCAGAACACCAGACTTGCAAACAAACTTACTTGCAATTGAGATTGCAAAAAATCCCTGTAACCAAGCTGCATAATAGAATGGGGGGCAACATTAATATAATTGTAAAAGAGGAAAAAATCTGGCATGTGTACAAATAGTTCAACAAAGGATGGCAGGCTGAGATCTCACCTTAAAGTCTTTCTTGTTCAGGAAGGGAACATTAAAAACAAAACTTCCATTATTAATTTATGTTGTTCTATAAATTGATGTTTGCAGCTCTAGGCTCATGCCATAAAAAATAAACAAATAAATAAGCTTACCTTGGGAATAATTATCAGCTTGGCTAGAACCAGATGGTGAGCTCCCAACAGGAAGTTTGTGCACTGCCTTTCCAGAAAGCAGTATCTGAGAAATTTTAAAGGAAAACTAATTCATCATGGTGGATTCAAAAAATAATATCAGAAAAACACAAGTAGGAAGGGTAGAAAATATACACCTGTATTTAATAGTAAAAGAATCCACTTAACAGTTTCTGATGACGCTTGGAGAGACAGGGGTAGCCTCGTGTATTTGTCAAGAAAGACTACACTGAAAAAGATGTTAATTAAAATATAGATCAACATGAACAGATTGAACAAATCTGTTTTAGAAACCGAATCAAATAATCAAATAATCTTCCACACACAATACATCAATAATGAAACATAAACAGTCGAACAATCAAACCAGAAAAAATCAAATAATCTTCCACACACAATACATCAATAATGAAACCCTAACACATAAATCGAAATAAATCAAACCTTAAAACATCAAATGAACCCTAAAACCTAAATCGAAACCTAAAACATAAACCCTAAAACATCAATAAAAAATCAAAACAATTAATAAAACTGAACAATAATACACGAACACTAAAGAACAATCAAGATAAATAATTTAAATCAGACAAAAGAGATATAACAAACATTAATCGACACACAAATCAGGGAAAACACGAAAAAAATAAAAAAAAAAACAACAACACGAAGAACGATTGATTAATATACAATGAAAGAGATGAAATCTTGGAGAGGAGATGTTTCTGAATGCTTGATCGTGGAATCGCCTCAAGATGGTCTGCTTAGGGTTTGATCTTCGCGGCGAGAATAATGAAGGATTTGGGGATTAGGTTAAAAGACGTGTTTTGTTTTAGGTTTATATATTTTTCTCAATTTTGATTAAAAAAAAGAAAATTTTATTAATTATCACAAAGTGCCATGTGGCTTCACAATTGGAGGAGAGATAATTGCTAGGGGGGTGAATGATTGCCATGTGTCAAAAATTGCTTTCAAATATTATATGTATAGATAGATTGGCAATTATAAGCAATGTAACCACCGAATTTAGAAAACTTACACATGTAAACAATATGAAATTCTTGAAGCATGTACTTAAATGGGCTTCCTCCTCAAGACTCACAATCTTCTGAAAGTGTCATGGTAGATATGGACGTATACGCGAAATAAGCGTTTAAATATCGTTTTAACAACAGTCACTGCAACATTTAACTTTCACACTTACCCACACTCCCTGTGAGTAACATAATTGAGTGGTTGTTCCATGTAAACATATTCTTTATGAGTCACCACATAGAAAGGTGTTCTTTACATCGACTTGATGAAGCGCCCAACTATAAGTGGTAGCCAATGAAATCAATAGATGAAGATAGGAGAATTAGGAAATGTGAGAAAATATATCATAAATAGCGTATGGCATACGTTCCAATCATGATTTTAACCGTGATATATAGATATATATCGTGAACACCAAGTTACATCCGGTTGCCTTTTTGGCATGCCTAAGTGCCGTTATGATAAACTACAATCGTCTCCTCAATCATAGTAGCACCATCCAAAATAAGCCCAAGGCTTCACCAATAGTTTTTGGAGACTATATCGAGTCTAGTGTTGCAACAAGGAATGAGAGGACACAAATAACTAATTGCAAGAAAAAAAGTTGTAGGATGAGAACATGTGCATTTATCATTTGGAAATCCAATATGTACATCACGGTTCAAGAGTGAATCCGTGTAACATGAGTATCAAGAGGTACACCAATGGGTGCACCACTAGAACCATTTAATCTGACTACTCATAAGTGGCCAAATATGGTGTAGGTATGACGTAGACTAACAAATCGCCACTTTCGCCCTAGACACCATAAAGGAAGGTAATTCTTCTTGGAAAGTAATACCTGGGGAGATAACATAACGGTTTTGTAGGAGAAAAGAATCTATGCCTTTTTCTCAAGGAAAGAGTATCCAAAGGCAACACGAGCGTTTGAGACTTAAGGGGTCTAACATGGTGGTGTGAGGTCAAGTTTCTTGAATATAAAATCAAGTACTACCAAATATCTTAGATTTGATAGGAAAAGAACAAGAAGTTCATAATCAATCAAGCTACCAATTACCAAAGGCGGTTGAAACCTAAAACTCTAATTGTTTCGATTGTTATCTCCCATGGACAACACTCGGAGGTGACATTGGTCCTAGCCTTGTGGTTGTGAGAACTAATGAGCAATGTCAATTTGTGACTCACTCAAACACTCACAAAACTAACCCCTAATATTCAGAAAAAAAGAAAAACAGAAACTAATTCCTATACTCAAAGATTGGCGAGTTAATGTTAGGATTCAATCCAATCCATCAAGTACTCAACATATATTGGAGCTGAGGCCTCAACCAGCTTCTTGATTTGCACACCATTAGCCCGTTTATACTCATACATGAAATTTCCAGTTAAATAACATAAAATTAGTCACATATAAATGGTTGAGATAATGAAGATATCTTAATTTGTCAAGATTGCTTAATTACATATATTGTGTCTTGTTCCTTTATTGCTAGGTGCGTGCATGCGTGAGTGCATGTGTGGATGTGAAATATGTGATACTAAAAATGTCATTTTAGGTAAGATATACCAAGGGCTTGTAGTCATAGTTGGACAAATCTCTAGTGTACAAAACTCTGTTAATGTGCCATAAAGAAGATTCACCTAGTTAAGTAAATCGCGGCTCAAAAAAAAAGCAAATGACTTTCATTCACATTCTTGCAAAAAAATCCAAGCTAAATATTACTTCATTCAGCAGAGTGTAGAAAACATGTGGGTTAGACAGGTTGGATAATGGTTAAAAATGGGTACTTTTTTACATGTCGAGTGGCTTCCAATCCGCCAATACTTTAGGAAGTAAACAAGTTTAGTGAATAAAAGTACACTTTGGGTGACTTCGGCTAGTCAATATTTCACATTTGCCCGTAGCCTTTTTACTAGACTTTTATTGTTTTACTCGTTAGAGACAAAACATAATCAAATTGACCCATTCATAAGTAAACTAGCATCAATGTGTTTCCTATACTGTGCACCCGTAAAAAAAGCAGACATCGGTGTGTCAATTTGTTAACCGTTTCATTTATATAAATTTGTAAAATAAAGAAGGATAGAGTGAAAGAGTTGCACTCTTTTTAGAACAAAATTTTCTCTTGTTTCTGTCAAAGGGGCCATAATAAGTAATTTAGGAACTATTAAACATTAATCTAATGAAAGTGAAAGATAGAATGTTAATCTAGTGAAAACTCTGGAAAGGGTTGTTACAACCTAAACCGGAGAACTCATCCCAATTGACTAATTTGATAGGCGAGAAAGCCCATTTGAGTTATAAACCCCACATTTGTTGCCCATACAACCCATGTGGGACAAGTCCTATACCTTGCAATGATTTCAGTTCGTAACAAGGGTGAGCCGAAAGTGTTCGGGTCTGAATTGTTATTCTTCTATATATTAAGTTAAAGACACTTCTATAGTGTCACTTACTAACATGCGCAATATATATAATAATGACTTGCCTACCATTTTTGACTTGTGTATACAACCTTTGACTTTAAAAGCCTACTCCACCCATTTGTAACTCACAGCCGCTAATTGAAAAATGTGGGCTCATATTTGGTGAACAATTAATGGGCAATTGTGGGTCTCATATTTGGTGAACAAGTAATGGGCCGCAGTTATTGGAATACTTTGGGCTCAAGATGAAGTCAACAATAGGCAATCCAACTGTTGTAATGTTAAGGCTGGTCTGCAAGGTAACGGGCCGTGAGTATTATTTTTAACCCAACTGTTGTAATGTTAAGGCCGGTCTGCAAGGTAATGGGCCGCGAGTATTTTTATTTTGCCCACAAATGTTACTTAATGTTATATTTAATGTCCACAAAACTCTCAACGCAACAGGAGCTCCCGCTGCAAGGCGCGATCTTTAACGACTACCAAACCATCAACGCAATAGGAGCTCCCGCAGCGAAGCGCAGGGAACCAATATATCGTGACATTATTTGTGTCGCATTCCCGCAGCAACGCATGGGTATACTAGTATCGTAACGAACCGATACCGATCGAATTTGTGTTGCATTCCAACGGCAAATGTGCGGGTTATACGTCCCTAGTTATTATTATTATTATTAGAGAAAATTGCTTGAATAGTCCCTGTGGTTTGCACAATTTTCACCTATAGTCCCCAAGTTTTTAAAATTACAGCCATAGTCCTCAACTTTTGGTGTTTCTTAACTCGAATAGTCCTTGGAGTGGCTGTGAAATTACTAAATTACCCTTTTGATGGATGGAGGTTAAATAATCCAGTTAAGTGGATGTAAAATTACTAAATTACCCTTACCCCAATAAAAATAAAAACAAATCAATTAATTAATAAAATATTAAGAGGGCCCACTTAACCCTTAGCTAATTATTTTTCTCCACCTGTTTTAGTGGGGCCCACCAACTTCATCTTCCTCATCCTATCACCACCACCAACCACCACCACCAACCACCACCACAACCAACACACATATGTGCTCTCTCTCTATTAATCTACACAAACACACAATCTGAGAAAGAGGAAAGAGTAAGAAGCAAGTCAGAGGCCTCCCACCGCCGGCCAGTGGCGGAGCTCCGACAGATCCAACTCAAACCCAAACACTTTGGGCTCAAGATGAAGTCAACAATAGGCAATCCAACTGTTGTAATGTTAAGGCTGGTCTGCAAGGTAACGGGCCGTGAGTATTATTTTTAACCCAACTGTTATAATGTTAAGGCCGGTCTGCAAGGTAATGGGCCGCGAGTATTTTTATTTTGCCCACAAATGTTACTTAATGTTATATTTAATGTCCACAAAACTCTCAACGCAACAGGAGCTCCCGCAGCAAGGCGCGATCTTTAACGACTACCAAACCATCAACGCAATAAGAGCTCCCGCAGCGAAGCGCAGGGAACCAATATATCGTGACATTATTTGTGTCGCATTCCCGCAGCAACGCATGGGTATACTAGTATCGTAACGAACCGATACCGATCGAATTTGTGTTGCATTCCAACGGCAAATGTGCGGGTTATACGTCCCTAGTTATTATTATTATTATTAGAGAAAATTGCTTGAATAGTCCATGTGGTTTGCACAATTTTCACCTATAGTCCCCAAGTTTTTAAAATTACAGCCATAGTCCTCAACTTTTGGTGTTTCTTAACTCGAATAGTCCTTGGAGTGGCTGTGAAATTACTAAATTACCCTTTTGATGGATGGAGGTTAAATAATCCAGTTAAGTGGATGTAAAATTACTAAATTACCCTTACCCCAATAAAAATAAAAACAAATCAATTAATTAATAAAATATTAAGAGGGCCCACTTAACCCCTTAGCTAATTATTTTTCTCCACCTATTTTAGTGGGGCCCACCAACTTCATCTTCCTCATCCTATCACCACCACCAACCACCACCACCACAACCAACACACATATGTGCTCTCTCTCTATTAACCTACACAAACACACAATCTGAGAAAGAGGAAAGAGTAAGAAGCAAGTCAGAGGCCTCCCACCGCCGGCCAGTGGCGGAGCTCCGACAGATCCAACTCAAACCCAAACACAGCACAACACAACACAGCCACACCTACCATCTCTCTCCTCTCTCATATACACACCCACACGAATACACAAGACAGAGGATGTTAGAAGGAGAGAACAGAGGAAGAGAGCGAGAGAGAGAGAGCTGAGAAGGAAAAAGGGACAGGAGAAGAAGACGACGGCGGCGGCGGCGGTGGATACTTTCGAAGACGACGGTGATAGATATTAAGGGTTCCTGATTGAATTAGATATGACATGAAGGTTGACGGGTAGAGGTTCGAGGGTGGTTTGGTTTGAGTTGCAGATATTATGGTGGTGACGGGGATGACTCTTAGCGGCGGGTCTGGATATTAGGTCTGTGTCATTGGTTGTGGGTTATGGTAATAGATTAATGAAGGAGGGTAACTATTATAATGAATTATTAGCTGCTGTTGTTGGTTTCAAATGGTGGTTACAAAGAGTGTAAGTAGTTTCAGATTAAGGTGAAAGGTAGATATGGTGGTGGGTTGCGGTGATTCCTGATCAGAAATGGGTTTCGGTTTGTTGGTTGTGGTGGTGATAGGGTGAGGAAGATGAAGTTGGTGGGCCCCACTAAAATAGGTGGAGAAAAATAATTGGCTAAGGGGTTAAGTGAGCCCTCTTTATATTTTATTAATTAATTGTTTTTTATTTTTATTGGGGTACGGGTAATTTAGTAATTTTACATCCACTTAACTGGATTATTTAACCTCCATCCATCATAAGGGTAATTTAGTAATTTCACAGCCACTCCAAGGACTATCCGAGTTAAGAAACACCAAAAGTTGAGGACTATGGCTGTAATTTTAAAAACTTGGGGACTATAGGTGAAAATTATGCAAACCGCAGGGACTATTCAAGCAATTTTATCTTATTATTATGTCAACATGCAAGCAAACAAAAAGCACAACACCCTGACATTTGTGGTGGCAACCAAATTCACTGAAAACATCAGAGAACCCACAACGCGATTCTTGTCGGCTATCGTACCATAATCACAAAACAAAACCCTCTATAAAAACCTTAAACGCCTCACAAACACAAATAATAACCTTCAATCATTTTCTGGTGGCTCAAGAACCTACAAATGGTTTGCAAGAAGATTCAGTGGTTTTGTGCTCAATAGTTTGATTTGTATGTGCTCTGTTTTTATATAATCAGTTTATGTACGCATACGTCTTCATCTTCATCACAAATTACAATATGTATTTATATGTTCTTTTTTTATGTGTGTTTGTGTTTATTTAGGGCTTGAAAGTGTATTTGTATGTTTAGTGTTTTTTAGTGAAAGTTACAAACACACACACACATATATATATGTATATATATATATATATAGGGAAAGTATAATCTGGAAACCATCCTGAGTTAAAAAAACTTTAAAAACCCAATGTAAAGTCAGCATTACTCCACGTCTATCATTTTTCTATATGGTTAAGGGGTATTTTTGGTACACCACATATTTTCTCATTTTTATGACCTTAATGTTGAGTACATAGTCTGACACCATTTTCTGTATTTCTCTACCTTCATATCCACATCTCACATATCCCCATCTCACACTCTCTCTCACAAACACACACTCTCTCCCTCTCTCTTCTATTTCATTTTTACATCAAAAAAATTCATCCAACTCTCTCATCTCTCTATCTGTAAGAGATTAAAGGTGTAGGGCCGCGATGCTTAGGGGTGTTGGCGTACGGCAGCGGTGGTTTGGGGAGAGTGGTGTATGACGGTGGTGGTTAATTCGCTCATCTCCGCCCAAAGGGAACCCATTTGACCAACAAAACAAGCATATGGGTGAAGGGATATCAAGGTGTTTTGTCAACTAGATCCAGAACCCGACCTGTTTCTGAATATCTCAAGATCATAGATCTGGTAGTTTCCATGTGATTTGGGTATGTTAGGTTCGTTTTTTGTTTTTAATTAAATATTAAAAATTGTTGATTACCAACTATTATTTCAGTTTATTACGTTTTTATTATGTTATTATTGTATATTACAAAGTTGACTTACTATAATTTTGATCAAAAATGAATTAGTATCACTTTTTTGTGTCATTTTCTGCTTCGTAAAATTTCAAATTAATACTTTACAATTCAAAAAAGATGTGGGGTATGTTGGGATGGCTACATGTGGGTGGATGAGGAACAATAAAATTAGGGGAATAGGACAGAGAAAAAAACCTTCATGAATGACTATTGTAATATTGCATTTAATGTTTACTATTTTTTGCTATATTTTTACTATTTTTGTTTGTTAATAAAAAAATGTATGTTTTATTTATTTTTTTTTTTTTTGGTGCAGATGAAGATTGGCAGGATCAATTTGGTTTAAAGTGATAGTGGTTTAAAGTTCTCATCTCAACCTAAGATTTTCCAGATCCAAGTTTGTTTTGTGGTTAAAAGCGTTTGGCCTTTTCACTTTACGGATCCGAGCTTAAACCGACTTTTGTAACCATTGTTTTTTTCACTTGTTTGTGATATGCAACTTATTAAAAGGTTAGTTTTAAGTTGTAACACGGATTATGCAACCCATTTTTATGTAACATGTCACTCCATGGACCATGTAACACATAAATTGTACGACCCATGTAACATGTAAATTATTTGTTTAACAATCCTAGTTACATATATAACATTGTAATTTATGTAGTAACATTCATGGTTACAATTTACAGTTACATAAACATATTTAAAAATATATCTTGCTACTTATAGTTGAATGAGTAACATACGTTGTTTAGTTGATATGGTGAAATACGTAACATAATTTGTTACAGTTACATAAATATATTTAAAAACATATTTCTCTGGTTACAATTAAATAAGTAAAATAAATAATGTACATTGTTTCAGTTGATAGGGGACGAAAATTAACATAGTTACAATTATATAAGTCAATAAGTAACATAAATTGTTTCGTTGATACGGTTAAATAAATAACACAAGTTGTTAAAGTTACAAAAATATATTTAAAGATATATATTCCTAGTTACAGTTAAGTTAAATAAGTAACATATTACATAAAATATAGATCCAGAATAATAATTAGATTAAACAATTTATAAATAAAAAAAAAGTGAACATGGATCCTACAATAAAATATAATTTGAAAAAAAAAGAAAAAAACAAACAAGTAAAATGATTTTGAATTTTCGTAGATGAGATGATGGATAAAGACAAACTTTTGAAAGAAGACAATATATGATTTGATAGGTAATGCTCAGATCACAAATATTCATGTAATTTTATTCATTTGTTTGTGACCTTTTTACCCTTATGTACCATAAACAATTAAATAGTATATTCTTTTTAAATCTAAAAAGTTGTTTTTAATCTCATCCGTAGATTACATTTCATGTATGGCTATGATTGAGTTTCTAAAGTTTCTTTAACTCGGATGGGTTTTCTAATTATCCCTCCCCTATATATACATACAAGCACATATGTTTTTATGTATTTATGTGTTTATTTAGGGCTTAAAATTTAGAATTGTTTTATGTGTTTATGCATACATATTAATCACAATATGTATTTGTATGTTTAGTGTTTTTTCACTTCACCTATTTATTCTACTTTTGTGGGAGTTACAGTTACAAATACATACATTATGCATCATTTTGTTTTATATGTGTGTATTTTGGGCCTAAAGATTAACATTTTGTATGTTTTAATCTACCCTTTTTGGTATGCATAGAAAGAAACCTAAATATACAAGACTATATACAAGGATAACATATTACCTTGATGCGAAACCGTAACCGGCTTAACCTTGTATACTATAGTTTGAACATAAAAGGTGATTACATAATGACATTTAACTTGTGTAGGTTCATGAAGAGTTCATAGTAAATGACAAAACTACCCCTAAGATGAACGCGGACAAGTCATATTCAAGTCTTTCAATATCAAAGAAAAGAAAAAGACTTATGGAATTGATAGAGCGGATAAAAGTAGGAGAACGATCCGTGGTTAACAAACTAGACAATGCAGATAGTAAGAAATGTGTGAAAAGGAAGAAAGTAAATTCACATTTTTACAAAAAGTTGTTCCAAATTAGTAAACAGAAAGTGAAGTTGCTCAATCAAAATTGTGCATTTGTTACGCATCCCTTGAAGGTAAATTGATAAACTGTTAAGTTTTGCCAGTCAGCTGTTGATTTTTGCTGCTTACGAAAGGTTCATTGTTTATCCTAACCCCCATGCTGCAATCATGAGACTACCGTTACCAATTCATCATTCAATTTCATAACCCTCTGTTTTATGTATAAATGATTATATGTTTGCTTCATGCGAACCTCAAAATTCTTTATGCAAAGGTTCATTGTTTATCTCTATCTTCATATTGTTATATGTTATTTGTTGTGCCAGATGTTTGTAATTCGGATTCGACTATGGTTACTTATACTATTTGTAATTTGGATTTGCCATTTCATATTCTATGTATAAAGGATTATATGTCTGGTTTTAAACATAAGGAGCTCTCTGTATATTTGATCTTTCATACTTGACATCTGTATATTTGATTTTGCTTATTTATGATGGGTTAAGCGTTTTGCAAATTTGGTTCGCTGACATGAAGAAAAAAATATCAGACATACAAAAATCGTGAATCTAAAGGGAAAAAAACAAAAATTGTGAATATGAAGAACAAAATTATGGAAACCGCATTCATCATCATAGCCATTAAAATTGCTTTCTTGAATATGTTGATTTTTACCAATTTAGGCCAATACATGTGTGTAGTTATTAAAATCATTCATCATAGGTTTTGTTTTGCTAGATTAGTTGATGATCCATCTTTATAAAAGAATTTGATCCAACCCAACCAACTCTTTATCCATTTTACGCACTTCTCCATTAGAGGTATTCATACTTACAGACGGTAACTGTGACGCCCATACACAGATAAGGATGCACCATACACAATTGATACCAACTTATAAAAGAAACACTTATTTTATTAACATAAACTGAGGGTACAAAAGATGGAACTTAAAAAGTACAAACTTCATCAACTATTCTTAGCCGAAGATATAACTTTTCCATCAAACCACACGAACTAGCATATCCTATTCTATTCCACTGGTCCACTATCTTCATGATAAACAACATGCACAAGAACTAGCCATCACTGACACATGCTTAAAAATGACGTCAGACAATCCTGGTGAGTTCATGATTATACACAATTTGTAAAACACATCATTTCATCATTCATGACTTGTACCCGCCCATGTCAATATAATCTTTCCGCCACGCCGGCACCCACGCATGGGCCCTCGTGACGGTGTCAACAGGACTTCAAACATCATACAGTCATTGCCCACTATACCCTAGATATAGTACCGACAAATCCTGCCGTAGCAGCACGTATAAGGACCGCAGATATCGTGTGTATGTGTGATTAGATTATACACATGCGTACTAACAGTCATGAGTGAAATATTAACAATTACCAGTTTGGACAAGCATGCTCACATTTGAAAACATTCATAGAACTCACCTGTTCCGCGGCTGCTTAACACATTGCTATTCCAATTGGGTACTACCTCAGGGTCCTGATACAATTACAGCATCCTAGGTTAGGTAATGGTTCACCTAGCTGGTTATTATCATGGTTGGATATTGGTTAACAGTGCCTTGTTTAAGCATGGGTGATCAGTCCATACCTAACTAAGACTATGCTATCAAATACCCAGCCCTAATAATAACCCTAATGTCCAAAATAATAACACTAGACACATAACTTAAATAAATTATACCTGTATACTATCTTGCTAATGGGTGTAGAATTTCTCTACTTACACTTGTATATAACTTGGTAATAAAGTGTTGTTCTTAGTTTCTGTACGTTCAAAACAAATGATCATAACTCCTTTTTATAGCCTAACCTTTGTCTTCTTAGCCTATAAGGAACTAGTCATTATACGGTAATTTAAAATAACTATGCATGTTGGATTCAATCACTTATTCCGATTCTTACATGTCTATGTCATAAATCCAAGTTGATATCAAATTTACTATATACCTCACACGTATACACATATGTTGAATATTCATGTACACTAATATATAAATAATTTGTGAAATCTTCATGAGGAAGATTCTTTTAAATCCTACAAGTAATTTTTTTTTCTACGTAAGTTATATTAATATTATTATAACTAATTCAGTTGCTTTACTCGTTTTTCTCGTATAACTTTTAAACTATAACGTTTTACGAATTTTCGAACATACTCTTAAGACGAGCTAATTTTTATCTACACGTCAACCTAAGTTTCATTAAAAACAGAGTAGGGTCAAATATAATATCTTTTGTTAATCTTACTAAACGGTCTCTTTTAATACTATTGGCTCGACTAGATTCTTATATCTCAAATAGGCGTACTATTCACGACTAGATCGTATATTACTCATGACATAAATTTCATAAACATTTCTATTTTATTTGATCACAAACAGGGTGTTACAACTCTCCACACCTTATAGAAATTTCATCCGCGAAATTTAGGTGAAGAGGTATTTCTCTTTCATCTCATCTTCCTTTTCCCAAGTTTCTTCAGGTCCTCTCCTTGCATCCCACTTGACTCGCACTAGCGGAAACTCTCTATTTCTTAATTTCTTTACACACCGATCGACAATTTGGATGGGGAGTTCCGTGAAGTTCAACTTGTCATTGATCTGGACTTCTTGCCAAGGTATCTTTAGGGACTCGTCTGCGAGACATTTTCTTAGGTTGGACACATGAAACGTGTCATGTATTCCTTGTAATTCATCTGGCAGTTTTAACTTATATGCTACTGGACCTATTCTTTCGATTACCTCAAACGGTCCAATATACTGTGGGCTCAGTTTTCCTTTCTTTCTGAAACGAATAATGCCTTTCCAAGGCGAGACCTTAAGTAGTACTTTGTCACCCACTTGAAATTCTAAGGGTCTTCTTCGACTGTCAGCGTAACTTTTCTGTCTATCTCTTGCAACTTTCATCCGTTCTCGAATTTGTACTATTTTATTGGTAGTTTCTTCAATGATCTCCGGTCCAGCTAAGGGATTCCTACCAATCTCAGTCCAACAGACTGGTGAACGACACTTTCTTCCGTATAAAGCCTCAAACGGAGCGGCCTTGATGCTTGAGTGATAGCTGTTGTTATATGCAAACTCTATTAGTGGTAAATGTTCATCCCAATTTCCTTCAAAATCTATCACACATGCCCTAAGCATGTCTTCTAGGGTCTGTATCGTCCTTTCACTTTGCCCGTCTGTTTGTGGATGATATGTCGTACTTAAATTTACTTTCGTTCCCAATTCCTTTTGAAAGCTTTTCCAAAATCTTGAGGTAAAATAGCTATCCATATCGGATATGATGGATATAGGTACACCATGACGAGTGACAATTTCCTTGACATAAATCCGTGCTAACTTGTCCACCTTATAATCTTCCCATATGGGTAAGAAATGAGCAGACTTGGTTAGGCGATCTACTATAACCCAAATGGCATCATGCCCAGACTTAGTTCGTGGAAGCTTAGTAATGAAGTCCATTGTTATCATCTCCCATTTCCATTCAGGGATTTCAGGTTGTATTAAACATCCTGCAGGTTTCTGATGCTCTGTTTTGACTTGGGAGCATGTCAGGCATTTCTCCACATATTTAGCTATTGATTCTTTCATGCCTGGCCACCAATATTCACTTCGAATATCCTTATACATCTTTGTACTACCAGGGTGCATTGTATACTTAGATCTATGCGCTTCTTCCATCACCCTATCCCTTAGTCCTCCCATAACGGGTATCCAAATTCTATTGTGAAACCTTAATATTCCATCACCTCCTTTAACGAGGAGTTCTTGTTTTCCCACCATTCTTTCTTTATTAATCTGACCATCGACCGATGCTTGTGCCTGTGCCTCTTTGATTTGCTCCATTAAACTAAATCTCACCTCGATCCTTGATGCACGTATTCTTAGAGGCTTTGTTATGTTCTTACGACTAAGGGCATCCGCCACTACATTAGCCTTTCCGGGATGGTAACGAGTTTTACAATCATAGTCATTCAACAACTCCATCCATCTTCTCTGTCTCATGTTTAACATCTTTTGTTCAAAGATGTACTTAAGGCTCTGATGATCAGTGTAAATCACACACCTCGTACCATATAAGTAGTGCCTCCATATCTTAGGGAAAATACTACTGCTCCCAGTTCTAGGTCGTGGGTGGTGTAATTCTTTTCATGAATTTTTAATTGTCGAGATGCATAGGCAATAACCTTCCCTCTTTGCATCAACAAACACCCTAATCCATAGTGTGAAGCATCACAATATACCACAAAATCTTCGGTACCTTCAGGTAGTGCAAGTACTGGAGCACTAGATAGCTTCATCTTCAAAAGGTTAAAAGCCTCTTCTTGCTTGTTACTCCAGACAAATGGGTATTCTTCTGGGTCAAAGTTGTTAAGGGCATTGCTACCTTAGAAAAATCCTGAATAAATCTTCTATAGTACCCTGCTAAGCCCAAGAAACGTTGAATCTCTGTGGGTTTCTTTGGTGTTTCCCAATTCTTAATTACTTCGATCTTTGCAGGGTCCACTTGTATGCCCATTTCGTTAACCACGTGCCCTAAAAATTGGACTTCCCTAGTCCAGAATTCACACTTACTGAACTTGGCGTACAGTTTCTCTTTCTTCAATAACTTAAGAATGGCACGTAGATGTTCTTCGTGAGCTTCCCTACTCTTGGAGTAAATGAGGATATCATCTATGAATACGATTACAAACTGATCCAAGTATGGCTTGCAGACTTGGTTCATAAGGTCCATGAACGCGGCTGGCGCATTAGTAAGTCCGAAAGGCATAACTAGGAATTCATAGTGACCATATCTTGTTCTAAAGACAGTATTTGGTATGTCTTCTTCTCTCACCTTCAGCTGATGGTATCCCGGCCTTAAATCTATCTTCGAGAAGTAACTTGCACCTTGTAGTTGGTCAAACAGATCATCGATCCTTAGGAGGGATATCGATTCTTTATAGTGATATTGTTCAAGTCTCTATAGTCAATACACATTCTCATTGAACCATCCCATTTTCTTGACAAAGAGAATAGGCGCTCCCCAGGGTGACGTGCTAGGACGTATGAATCCTTTGTCTAATAACTCTTGGAGTTGGGTTTTTAACTCTTTCATTTCAGTCGGGGCGAGGCGGTACGGGGATTTAGCAATAGGGGTTGCTCTGGAATCAAGTCTATTCTAAACTCAATTTGTCTATCAGGTGGTAGTCCAGGAAGATCTTTAGGGAATACTTCAGGAAATTCGGACACTACTTGTATCTCTTCAAGCTTCTTTTCCTCCTTAGTTTCCAAGGCATATACTGGGTAAGCTAGATGTCCCTTTCGAATACACTTAGATGCTTTTATTCTGGTAATAAAACTTATGGGTTTACTAGGTTTCTCCCCATGAATTATCAAAGATTTCCCTTGAGGGTCCTTAATTCGAATCTGCTTCTTATCACATAATAACTGAGCTTGATACTTAGCTAACCAATCCATTCCTATTACTACATCAAATTCTCCAAGTTTCATTGGTAGCAAGTCTATGGGAATCGAGGTATTACTAATCAGGATAGCACAATTCTTAATAACACTTACAATTTCCTCTTCCCTTCTATCTGCCAGTTCGACTAAAAAAGGGTTTATCTAGTTTACTAGGAATCTGATTAATCAAAACTCTAAATTGCTCCGATATGAAACTTCTATCAGCACCAGTATCAAATAATATTTTAGCATAGAAGTTGTTTAGCAGAAACGTACCTGTTATAACATCTGGGTTCCTACGAGCTTCTTCCGTGTTCAAAGCAAAGGCTCTTCCTCTAGCTATATCGGGTTCCTCCTTTTTATTAGGACAATTACTACTAACGTGGTCCGACTCTCCACAGTTAAAACACTTACGGGTTCCTTACAATCACGATAGTTGTGCCCAGGTTGCTTACAGTTTTGACAAACTAATCGGTTACATGGACCAGAATGCCCTTTCCCACATGTTGGGCACCTAGGTGGGGGTCCCCGTTGCCTCTTATTATCTCTGTAATTGGCCCTCCTTTGCTCCTGGTCGTTGTCCCATTTCCTCTTTGGAGTAGGGTCTGGGGTTTTCTTCTGTTGTATCTCAGCAGCGATGGTTGCCCTGGCTTCTACTGCTTCAGAATAGGTGATTGGTTTGGTTGCCTTGATAAACATGCGGTATTCTGAAGGTAGTCCACAAACAAACCTCCTAATACGATTCTCCTATGTTGTCACCTGATGAGGCACCAATCTGGACATTTCGTTGAACTTGGTGACATATTCCCGATAAGTCTTATCTCCGAGCTTAAGGTGTAGAAATTCCATTTCAATCCTGTCCGTCTCACTTGGTGGACAGAAATATTGTGAAAATAGTTCAGAGAATTCCTTCCAACTAAGGCGCTGAGCTAGATCCTCACCTTTGGTTTGCTTTTGTATCCTCCACCAAAACAAGGCTTCAGATTTGAACAAGTGAACAGCAAACCTAACTTTATTTCTTTCATGACAATCACTAACATCTAGAATGGCTTCTACTTCACTTAGCCATTCATGTGCCTCAATAGCACCTTTCTCTCCATCAAAGGTAGGAGGGTTACAGGAAATAAAGGTCTTATAGTTGGATGCATGCTTGTTTGAATGTGAACTAATTGCTATATCAATATCTAAATCTATACGACTACAACTCACATACTATGCTTGCTTACATAAACATACTATCAATTTGCAATAAATGCTACATTTAATCAAACAGCCGATAAAGGATGAAGTACTTGCTCCACAGTTAGTTGAGTATCAAATAACCTACTCAACGATTGGTAGAGGTCATCATGCCTTTTCAACAGTCGGAGAGGCCCTACAACCTGCTCAACGACTGGAGGAGGCTATCGAACCTGCTCAACAATCGGTAGAGGTTCCTACTCACTAACTGGTAGAGGAGTCTTTTTCCTGCTCAACAGTTGGACTCATTAATACAAAGGTTCAACCACAGGATTATTTTTGCATTACTTACATGTGTGTTAGAGTCATAGAAGGACACAAAACCCTAATGTAAGGTAAATTGGTGATTGCGGTCCGGAACGTAATCACGAATTTACAGGTACGTTAAGGTAGTGTGAAATTCTATCAAGGTTTTCGATAAATAACCAATTATAAACTCTAGTTACCTGGTAGTTCATTTAGTCTTTCTATAGTTCATCAACTCATTTCTCTTTAGGAAAACTTAATGCTTTGCTAGATCCTTACCCTCCTTGCGATTTCAGACGAACCTGATCCAACCCTTAAAGCTCACACATACCCGACTTCTTATCCAAATTATTCGAAACAACTATTCTATTACCAATAAATTTATGCTATGCCTTAATCAAAAACTTCCGAACCACAGTTGTCCCAATTCTTACCTAACCCCCCTCAACCATGTGTCCTTAATAACTTCAGGACGAAGTTCCTAAAAGTAGGGGAGACTGTAACATTACGTATTATTTTCATGTACGTTCGAGACTTTGATTAATAAAAACGTCGCATTTCGATATTTTTGTACATTTAAAAAAAATAAAAAAATAAAAAAATTTCGGACATATATAATGATATTATGAAGTTATAATCATAAAATATTAGTGATTTAAATGCGAAAAAAATAAACGTTTGGGCCGGGTTCGAACCCGCGCCGAAACCGGTTCAACCAACTAACACCACACAACATAACCAGCTGGTCTACTGCTTTGTCTTGGTATTAACTCTGATGTATATATATTTATATTGTGTTTAAAAGTGTAGTTGACTATTGAGAAGTCAAACTGCGATCCAATCTTCCATAATTAAACACCAATCCGTGTCTCTTGTTCTCTATTATGGCAAGATTACTGATTGACAGACTAACACGCGTATTCTACACGCTTAATCGTCATTAAAACATACCATATCATAGCCAATTACGCGTTATTGTCTTGAACACGAGTCAAACTTACCAAATCGATCATACGTGTGGTTATAGTATAAATTGAGCCCTCATTCTCAGTCACAAATCGCCGATAACTCTATCCCACTCTCAATTTCTTCTAAAAATCTCACTTTAATCTCCAATTGTTCGCGTTTGACTATACGGTTGACCGGGCAAATTCGTCATCAAAAACAGTTTGTAAGTCTAATTTTTTTGTTTGGTTTTGTTTATCGGCACCATAACAACAATAACCCCATGAATAATCGGGTTATTGCTAGTTAATTTTGATTATTAGAAATCCTAGTGTTCATGCGATTATAATTGGGGATAATCAATTTGCAGACATCGTTATATATTTTAAACAAAACACCTAAGGCCTAGGTTCGAGTCCCACACGCTGTTGTTTTTAAAAACCAATTATTGAAACAGATCAGTAAGGCTATATAATTAATTCAAACCTAGATTAATCGTTCTCAAGGTCTAGACCAGATGGTCTAGGCTTGTGATATAAACATCGAACCGGCCAGTGGCCCGGGTTCGATCCCTAGCATATGCACACCATTTTTTTTTAAAACCCTTTATACTTGTATATATTCACTATTATTTTTAAAATGGTTTTAAAATACTAAAGATGTTTATTAAATTCTACAAAAATTATTTTATGGCATTCTAATAGAAAAGTTTATCATACAATTTTTAGTTTTTCAAAAATCTTTTATTTATATATATAATAAATATTACAAGTTTATTCTATTATAAGTATAAAATTCTATAAAAATATCAAAACGATTTTATAAAATTCCAGAAAAAATTATCCTAAACTTATAAAACAGTAAACATTCCAGAAATGATTTTTATTTCTAAAAATCATTTATTTAATATTTTTAATCGATTTTTGTTATTTTAATCATAAATAAATCATAATAAACTCATTTTTTTATTATTTTTGCATCAAAATTTCACATAAATTATTATTAATTCTTTTAGATCAGAAATATAAATTTTGATTCGAAATTTATAATTTTTAATATTTTTAAATATTAAGTCTATATTTTGTCAAATAATTATTAATATATAAATATTCATTAACTAAGAAAATAATTTTATAAAAATTATTTTTACATTTATTACTGTCACACCCCAACCGATGGCGGAATACATCGGGGCGAGACTTAGTGGTAGATTGTTCAAAGACTTCATGACACTAGATTTTGTGACAATATAGTTTAAAGATAGAATTTCATTTATTGTCTAAAAATAGAAATACAAGTAGTTCAAATAATGAAAAATACACACAACAAGAATATGATAACTTGAACTAGAGTGAGTTTCTATATCCAATCCTAAGTAGTTTTCTTGAATGTCCTGCAATAAATATTTCCTGCAACATGTATAAAATATCCGTCAACACATAAAGCATTGGTGAGCATACTAGTTTTTGACATACATACATTGTATAATAAAGTTTTGCTTATAGGCATATGCAAGAGAACCATACAAACGGCGACTAGCCACGAAGAATTTTGCTTAACATGACCCATGTAGGGGGCGGATAGCCAATACTATAGCGCTATACATGCAAGGTGGGTTGTCAACTATATGAACATTTGTATGTTAGAGTAAATAATTCTACATAGCATAGCGTACAAGCATATAATAGACTTTAGATTGCGCATGATAGAATTTAGAATATGATAGACTTTAGACTAAGCATAATAGATTGTAGAAAATTAAAATCGTTTGAGTTTTGATAGTGATACATGTTGAGCCCCAAAGGATAAAGGATAAAAGGGGGACAAGTATGAACTCACCTTAGGGTGCGTTAATAAGATTCTCGAAACGGGTCTTGGAGAAATGAAGACTTTAGCTCCGAATAACTAGAATTAGAGAGGGAAAGCGTTTTAGGTTCAAGAGTTGGATTATTAAATTCAAGAGAGTCAAGCAAGCCTTTTAGGCGAACCAAAATACAAACCACCATAAAGGTGATTCGGATGGTCATGAGAGTCAAGTAGTGCCTTTAAGGCTAACCAAAACACAAACCACCATAAAGGTGATTCGGATGGTCAAGAGAGTCAAGTATTGGTAAGGTAGGGATGTATCCACAAACCTTCCTAGTTATTAGATTAGTAGAGTTTTGAAAGTATATATTTTTGTATCTACATAATATAACTAAGAGATTAAAGTAGTGTATGGTGACTTAGTTTGGAAGAGCTTTGGCTTTCCTTTGTAAACCATTAACCACAAGGCCGGCTCAATGTTTCTCGGGGCCTAAAGCGGTCATAGAAATTGGGGCCCTTTTGTAAGTTATCTTTATAGAGTATTTTTTTAATAGAACCCTTATTTACGTGACATGTCGACACAAACTATTACTCCTTAATATTCATTGTCGCGTTATTAAGATTTCCAAAATAATGTAAGTGTACAACTTTTAACAACGATTTCTATGTATTTTATTTTTGTGTGTAAACGTATAGAATTCTATTATATACAAGAATATAAATATATGTGAAACAATACAAATAAACATGTATCTCAAGACCAAAATATATATTACAGATATAACTTAAAATTATAATTATGTTATTTCAATATATAATTGAATTATTAAATAACAACAGAGTATTAAAAGTTTATGTTAATGATTTTATGAAGTGCATCATATTTTAGATATGAAACAGTAAATTAAAAAAAGAACTAAAGGACAAAAGAAGTTGACCAATTCTTTCCTTTTAGTGGGGCCACATGTACACAGAAGCATAATTGTCCTCTCTCACCTAAATCATCTTCTTCATGAGTCCTGGTTTATCTTCTTCAAAAGTTCAAAGTAGCATATTTCAATGGAAAAAACTGAGGAATTCAAAAAGTTCACATGTGTCATATTTTTAAATTTTCCTTCCCTACTCTTTCTAGGAACATATATTACATGATCGGTGATGTCTTTACTTATACAAATAGATAATGGTAGGCTTATAAAATTGGGGGCCTTAAACTTTTGGGGCCTAAAGCCCTACCTTTACTTGCTTTATGCTTAAGCCGGCCCTGATTAACCATAGCACAAGTCCATCCAACATTAAGTTGTTGGTGAACTTGGTTGGTATCACTTCATAAAAAACAATAGAAGATGAACCACATTTGAGGCCTCATTTTGGTGTCCTACTCATATTCATTTGCCATGGCAAACAAGAGTTAGGTCCTAGAGGTTTCTCTAAGGGATTAGAAGAAGAAAAGAAGTGAAGAAAGAAAAATAAAGTTGAAGTTAAATGAGAAAACTCACTTAGAAGTGGGCTTCCAACACTTAGGATTTCTTGAAGAATTAGGAGGTTTAGAGAGGATTTGAGGTTGAGCAAGTGTTAGAATGGGTAGGAGTGGTGTTTTTTTATAGGTGGGTAAGGTGGTTGGGTATTAAATGGAGTTTATGAGGGTGGTTAGGAGGAGATTAGTTGGTGGTTGGGTTATATCTTCAAAAGAAAAAGAAAAAAAAAATATAATTAACTAAAAAAATAATAAAACCAACGGCAATAAGGATTTAAACAATATTGATTGTTTTTGTTGGATTACTAAATCACGTTTTTTTTTATCTTTTTTTTAAAGTATTATTTAATAAGAAAAAAAATATATGTTTTATTAAAAAAATATATATATACATTAAGATCTTACCTAAAGGAGTTTCTTGTAATAGTGCCTAAATTGAATAGGGTTAAATTATAATGACGACTCTGTCATGAATTGGTAGGAGTAACATAAAATAAACGAATAAAGGCGAACTTGGAATTGTTAAGTATAGAATTAAAATACATGAAAAGTAAAAATAACGCAACTGAACCAGCATGTTACAATTACATATAATTCAACTACTTTTAGATAATATTGGTCAGAAACATTTTCATTAATTTATTTCTTTATTTAAATTATTCAAATAATCAATTATTAATCCCCAAATTAGGAACCCTAGCACATTTTAGACTAGAAAACCTAGACTTATTAAGTTTTCCCCAACACTTATTTATTACCTTGAAATAGGGTGATATTTGGATACACACGAGCCACATTTACTTATATAACAAGGGTCTCCATTTTAACACTTAAGGTGAGTTTTAGATAGCCTCTTTTCTATTTCACTATTGTGGGGTGAAACATGTTACAACATTCTATCTACAATTCAATCATAAGTGTCTATGTGTTATCTTCTATGGTTGCATTATGTCTTAAACATTACTAGGGTAAGCACATTATTCTAGCATAATCATTAACATTGATCAGCGACGGTATACAATGATAGATCTATTGGACTGGCAATCCCACCCGGATACGTGTACCTCCTACATAGGTAGCGTGGGTGATTGTTATCGAATTTATAACATAATCGAGTGAACCATGAGCGTATGGGATGGACCACAATATTCTAGTCACAAGGTTTGATTATGCCCTCGATTTACCCGATTGTTTTGTTTTCACATATGGACTAGACTTGCTATGACACTCGAATTGTACAAGTTTTTATTCAATTATCAAAACCTATGTAATTCTCACCAACTTTTGTGACCCAAAATATTTTCAAACTTAACATGTTTCAGGTTATAGCTTGTTCGAGATTAGAGTTATGCTTGAAGATGCGTAGCTAGTAGTTTTTTTCATTTTGATGTACAAATTCTTAGAACAATTGTATGTAATTTATTTAAATCATTTATTGGAACTTATTATTTACCATGAGCTACTGAACAATCATCAATACGTGACATCCCGATGTTTCCGCCATCGGTTGGGGTGTTACAGTTACAGGAAATAAAAGGTCTTATAGTTGCATTCTCTGCTGATTTCCGCTTCGCTAGCCTTAGTTATCTTAAGATCAACCCGTCTTCTCTTCTTGTCGAGGTTTTTCTTGCGGAGTTGGTGTGCGTGCGATGCTTCTCTCAGATTGAACATGTATTAGACACACAAGTCCATTGCCTT
>JAUTDX010003239.1:0-30074 GCA_030844895.1 Ambrosia x helenae | reverse complement strand
GTCTTCTGTCAGAGATATCTTGGCTGGAGAGCTGCCCGTTGACGTCATCGTTCTTTCTGGTAGTCAGTCTGGGTGTGATCTTTGATTGGATGAGGACTCTGACGGGCAGCCTGCTGCGTCAAAAACAGTTGTCTAGGGCAGGGCTGCCCTGAGGTGTGTGTCTTGATGCTGCCCTGAAAGGTTTCTTTTAGTTATGTCTACGAATGTTTGCTTAACTTGCTGAAGAAGCTTCGTGCCTTTGTCATGCGTCCGTTGAGCTCCTAACGCATGACGTGATTAGGGCTGTCCAAAAAGCTCGTGGCCTCGGAGCTCGCTCGAAGCTCGCTCGGATTTAGCTCAAAAAAAGCTCGCTCGATATGGCTCGGTTTGAAACTAAGCCGAGCCGCGCTCGGATCGGTTAGAAAGTGAGCCTAGCTCGGCTCGGTTCGTAACGAGCCGAGCTGGCTCGGTTTGACTCGAATAATTCTAATTTTTAATATATTTTTTTTATATACATATAATATATTACTAAAATGTAAAACAAGATGTAGAATATGCTAAAAATTTAATATTTGTAACAGTGGCATGGAGATTCTTTGCTTGGGATTGAAGTTATAGCTAATCAAGTTATTTAAATAAACTTAATACTACTTTTGATCCAAGTACTCAAGTTAATTCGTATGGTTGATGAACTTATACTGTATTCCATTAAAATTGAGACTTATTTTGTACTTGCTTGAACTTGATTTTAACGTGCAATGTATAAGGTTGAACATATTTAATTGTGTTATTTGTGAACTATTGAATAATAGTTTAAAACTATTGAATTTTAAAAGCCATTTTTCTTTTTTCTTTTTATATTCGAGCCAAACCAAGCCGAGCTCGAGCTTTGATTTTCAGCTCGGTTTCAAATCTAAGCCAAGCCGAGCCGAGCTGGCTCGGTTTATAACCAAGCCGAGGCGAGCTTGGCCTGGCGCGGCTCGGTTCGGCTCATGAACAGCCTAGACGTGATGCTGACGTGGAACAGGCGGAGGAACCGGCGTCCGTTGTGTTGTGGACGCGGTGTAGTCCGACGACGTAGAACGGGCGGGAAAGATGTGCGTCCATTACGTTGTGAACGCATGGCAGTCCGCTAACACAAAACAAGCGACGGGACCTGCGTCACGTTTGTAATGGGCACATCTTCCTGTTGAGAATATGTGGTATTGCTAGTTTTGATACCATATCCCTTCATATATATAAACAAACACTCACAAATCTAGGTCACTTGGCAAATAACACAATGCTTCAAGCCATCAAACATATTTTCTAGTTGTATAACTACAAATGATATTTGCTATTTAAGGAATTACACCGGCTAGTTATGAGTAAGACTTGCAAGTTTATACTTGCTATTTAAGGGAATTACACTGGCTATTTAATACTTCAAACCACGTTAAGATATGTACAAATTATCATTCGAAACCAACAGTGGACAATTAAACTAGTAAAACTTAATTTTGGCATTTTAGTGTAAATTGCATCAAAACATCATTTTCTCAAAAAAGAAAAATCACCATTTTAGTCTTCAAACTCATAATAGAATAATTTTTGTAGAATATTTTTAATCAAATCTCATAAAGTAACGATGACTAAAACACATTTTTACTTAAATTTCCATTTTCGTCAAATTATATCTCAGTCATGAGAACATCCATAACTGAGTTTAGAATTTGGCTATGTATTTTACTCATAAAATCACTTGTGATGATTCTAATTCTAAGTCTAGATATATTAGAGTTACGCATTATTCATAGAAATTTTAAATTAAACACAAAACATCAAATCAAAGTAAAAAATTCTGAATCACCAATTCCTATTTCAACATGATTGAATCAAGTGGATTCTATATCATTGGTATCATTATTTACAATGATTCTAGCTTATTTCATAGTTAAGACGCCATAATCATCGCTAAACTAATAACTGGATTTAAACGCCATCAAAAGTCAAGAATAAGTGATTTAGGTTAATAGTTTCTTGCCAACTTGCCGTTCAAAAATAGTTATTGGCATCTCATCAAATGGACTCTTGTTGATTCTAAATTTCTAATCACTTGAAATAAATTATAAGAAATGATTACTTAATTTTGGTTCCTTTTTTCGTGGGTGAAGACCAATTCTTCTCCTGGTTTTGCTTCTTCTTCGTTTCCTTTTTTTTAGAACGACGAAGTTCTTTAACCTTATCATATGCGGTGACTTAAACCTAACACCTCCCAACCTAGATGTTCTTAAAAACTTTATCTTTGTCTTTGCCATAGGCCACCAGCCCAGTTAGTAATTTGGTTTTTGAGTTTATCACAAGGAAACCTGGCATCTTATAATTCTTCCAGCTGGTATGTTTCAAGCCTATATTGACCAAGTTTAGGTTATTTAATGAATTTGGTCATAAAGTTGCTATTTGCACTTATAGCCCAAACAATCGATGTTGTATGGTATTTTACTCTACTTTAAAATATCTCATGTATATTATATCAAAATTGGGAATGTTGTACATGAAATTTGTTTGTCTTAAAAGGTGCATAGTCGCATAGTGTTCGTATTACAACATTCATGACTTACTATATGGAAACAACAAAAATGGTGGAAATCGCTGGTGACATGTTAGGTCATGGTTGGTTCAACACATACGATAGCATGACTACTATGTGGCTTATGTGTTCGCCATACTTTATGCTCGACGTTGTATTGGATTTTGGCACGATGGATTTCCATCATAACCTGTAATAATCACTTACATACATTCACGTTACCTTATTTTCTTGTTATAATCACTCTCTTTTCTTTACGTTATCACATAATTTACCATTATGTTTCTTATCCAATAGGAATACCTTAATAACAATGTACATCGTCATCATTGCATTGAACATGTTTTTGGTATTCATGTGTTCTCACTTTATGGTAAGTTAATCATGTCACTGCTACATGATAATGCGTCAATATTTAAAATGAACCAAGTATAGTAACCCCTCGTCCATAATGGTGTATCAAAAGATATTACAACAATTGTAAGGTCTTTAAACGCTATAGTCATATCTCTTATCAATTAAACAAAAAAAAATAGTAAAAGAATATATCACTACACAAAAAGGCAGGACAACCTATTTGGTTATCCCTTTGAATGTCAAAGATAAAATTGATTCTTGAGTTTATCATAAAAGTTTTAACTTTTCCTTACATCAAATTTCATAATATATTAAAAAGTATGAAGTTTAAGTAGTACAAAACAAAAAGGCTTTTTACAAGATAAGTGTTACTTGGTCCAACTTCTCACAAAGCCAATATGACTCGTTGAATTGTTCCACACCTTACAATCGTTGTTAAAAGACTAGAACATGTCGTGTATGTGATTGAAACGTTAGTATACCACAAATTACTAGGTTTTTCCACTCTTGGCATGCCCATATTAAAGCGGAATATAGCACGCAAAAAGGGACGTTAGTTTGAGTAGGCCATGATGGCTACCTATCAAACGCGGTGTTTTGAATAAAATTATTCGGATTCTAAAGTTAAAAAAATTCTTATATTTTTTCAAATGAAACGTGTACGATTGTCATGGACCCGAACTGTCATATTCGAACTATTTTTCGGGTGGATGAATTCTTATGGAAAAGACATCGTAGTTGTATGCATATATTTAGATAAAGAGTGTTGACAAAATGATACAAGTAGTTTATCCCATTTGATACAATAAAGTCACCCGGGACCAAACTTATGTGGAAAATTCACCCAAAGAATAAAGTTGATTGGTTTCCATCTCAGTTTTTAATCATTTTTTGGAGATCACCAATCAAACATTCTTAAACTAGTATGTTTATTGTTTGAGGTAATAAGACTCACTTTCTGGTTGGAGTGGTATGGAGGCCTAATGATAGATGATTTGGGGCCTAATGGTCACAAGTTCGAGTTTTGAAGGATACCCAGGTTTTACTGATTATTCACTATTGTGCCTTCGGGCGGGTGGGTGGTCGGGATTCCTACGGAAGCCTATGACGACATTTATTGGCCTTTCAAATAAATGAAAAATAGAATAAGAATAAATATTGTTTTAAAATTAAAAAGACACCAAAATAAATATGTTATCGTCGAATTTAGGTCAAATTTATAAAAACCCTAATTGGAGTGCTTAACCGGCACAGGCGAACAAATATCTCACGAATGATGTGTTTTTGACTGACCATGCGAAGAGGGTCCACCTTACGCTCGGCAGATACTCTTGCTTATAGCTAGGTAGGGAAAATATACTTGTGTAGACCTTACTGGGGTGTCACCCTTGGTGGAACTGAGAGACAGGGGGTTTGTGCCGAGGCAAGCAGTATTGAAGGTAGAGGCCAAGAAGGTTGCAAAACATGAAGCAACTTGCTTGGAGAACCACCATATGTTCCTGCCTTTTCCTTTCGACACGTTTGGATCCATTGCCCCTGAGGCAGTTTGATTCTTGGATCGAGTGCAGGAAAGTGATGCATAGTAATTCACAAAGCTCCAAGAACCAATTGTTCGGTTTTAGCCTAATAGAGTTTGTAATTCCTTAAAGAGTAGCGGCGCAACTTATTATCCATTTACCTGCAATACTCATGCTTTTACTTAATAGAATTCTAGTTTCCTTTAGGAAAATAGTTATTGTAAATATCTTATTAAATTGATAATAAACAATAAGTCAGATACTAGTGGATGAGAACCACACATTTGTGGTGTGTGTGGGTAAAATGTGTAAGGGTTAATTTTGACGATTTGTAAATTAGTATAAATCCGTGGAAAACAATTCTTAGTTTTGACGACTTGTATATAAGTATTCACCTTGCGGTAGAAACTCAACACATACCTAAAATTAGCAACAACCCTATGTCGGGGTTCTGATGAAGACCTCACAAAGGAAAAAAATATATGGTACCCAAAATTCAACGCTCAACTTTGTAACTCACCAAGGATGAAATGGATATCGTACCGATACCAAATTCTAGAAAAAGTCGGTGTTGAACTCCGGGCCAAGTCTATCGGCCAGTATGGTATCAATACTCGTTATAAAGTTATAAAGTGTTTATCTCTATATGGTATCGATATCGGGAATACCAATATCAAATTTGAAGAAAAGTGAAATAACGGTACCGAATCTACGTTATGGTACTAGTACTTAGAACCACATATCCATCCCTATAATTCACAACTTTATGTTTTGTGTTTGCACAATGTTAGTGCAATTAAATTTGCTACTACTGTAAATAATATTTTTCTGTTTGATGCATATACAACATATATACTTCGCATCACTTGATGATTTCCACTGATTAATATAGTACATAATACATAATAGTCAATTTGATAATATCATTTTAGTGTTCATTTTTTATCCTATCAAATACACTATCAACATACAACTATTACATGCAATAAACTCCTCAAAAGAGGGCAATTAAGAGAAGATGGCAATTAAGCAACAATAATAAATTTTATTAAAGTAGATTAAGAGTAACATTTCTCGTTAAGAAAATTATCTCGAGCTCATTTTGCACTACTAAAACAACTCCATTATAAAAGCTTAATTAGGACCAATTTGTTTTCACATGCTACTACCTGACCTCTTAAAGGTTCATAGTTTCTTAATGGTTAAAAGGTAACCATAAATCTAAATGGTTAATAGTCTATCTCTGAGTGGTTACTTCTTAGCCATTCACACTTAATATTATCTGTTAACCATTAAGAAGTTGTGACCCATTAAGAGGCTACCAAACAACCCGAACTAACCAAATTAACATTTTCCAAGTTTAAGCTAATGCATTTACTAACTAGAATTATTTTATTTGAATTACTCACCTTAAATAACTAAAAAAAAAACTATAATGAGGAAAAATGTTAAACGTTAAATAATTTCAATAGTTTGGAAAAAGTTTCTATTGCATTGAGTCATTTTATAACGGTAAACAATTGTTATATCTTCAGTAAAATAACAATTGCTAGACAATGATGTCTTTTGTAAAACTTTTGTCATTCTAGCCTAGTGGTTGCAAACGGAGGTGGGAAGGTTTACCTATAATAGGGGGGTTCCTGCCGGGAGGTCTCTAGTTCGATCCACGGGGTATGCAAAATATGCGAAGCCTTCGGACGAGGGGTTGAAAAGCCTGTATGCACGGGGGATCGAATTGGGGTGGGTAGGTTCGTTGGCAAGCGACTTACCCGAGTGAACTACGCCGATCAAAAAACAATGGCTAGACAATGACACGTGCACAACTCAATTTTTTGAGGAATTTAAATATGACTTTCTAATTAAAAAATAGATTTTTTTTGCTAAAAATAAACAAACTTGAAAAAGAAGCAATCAAACCCACGAAACCCAAAAGAAAAAGATTCCGGCGTGCACTAACAATTATACAATATTTCCCGTCGATCGAAACGTCTTTATCCAATCAATTACTGACACGTTTCACAGTTTATCGATTGTTGAAAAAAGGTTGATATTTCTAGCAAATTTCTAATTTCCGATTAAAATAGTTGTTAGTAAAAAAAAATTTAATGGAAAATGTTACCTCATCCCTTTAACTTTATTTTTTTTATTCTCTTAACATGTTGATTTAGAGCCACTTTAACGTCTTTTAACACGAGAAGAGAGTTGTGTGCAATAAAAGTTAAAATGTCACATCACCATAACACCTTTGACGTCTAGGTACGCCCAAAGCCTAATCTACCCCCACTTTAATTGGGGGGGGGGGGGGGGCTAACGTATCTATACAATGAATCCTACCATTTTACATCCACTACCCACTAATCCCAATCTCTCAACCACACACACAAACACATACTACCTGAATCGGCTACCACCTACTTAATCCACCAGAAATACACTACCCGACCAACAAGGGTGGTGTAGCCTATATGTTATCCCATACCCGATGAGGTACCCGCTTTCGACACCCCACCCTTAAATTACACCTACGATGCAGAAGAAAATATAAGGGGTGAATGGGCTTGATAACGTCGTCAGCACCTCCCCTTTGGGCGTTATGGGGGCATGAGGGGGGGGGGGGGGTTGTTTGTTTCTTGTATAACGCTCAATGAGGGTATTAAGGGGCATTAACTATGACATATTTTTTGAAGTGGGCGTTATGATGCCGATGCAGATGAAAATGCCCCTTGGGGGGAGTTAACCATTACAATTGGTCTAAGGGTGGCATGGGCACCTTTCACATCTTCACAATCATCACAATATCACATCCAATTACCATTTGACACCTTATTCTAATCACATTTTCACTATCACACTTGCAACACCAACACAACCCATCACTAAATTTATTTATTTTCTAAATAAAATATAAAATAAACTAAACTACAAAACTAACATTTTTTTAGTTGAAATAACATATGGAAGACAAAATAATAAAATCACATTTAATTAAAAAAACAAAAAAGTACTTTAATTTAGATAACCTAAACTTTATAAATAAAATAAAATCAACCGAAAACATGAAAAAACAACCCAAAAATTATCGTGCCAACCACGCCTCGCACAAATTCCCTGTTTGCATTCAATGGTAATCGACTTGTATGGTTCTGGGGCATTTTCATGCACTTCACTCATAACTTTCAAATCCTTATTCTTCTCTATTTCCTCCAAGTGTTTCATGTACTTATCATCTCTTTTTAGTGTTGATTCTGCCAACAATTTGCGACGTTCTCTATTCTCCTCCAACTCCATCATTTTTGCCAACTTGAATTCAGTCATGACATCCACCCAACATTCTTTCCCTTTGTGGGCTTGTCGGTGTTGTGTCGTTGGTGGGGTCGTTTTTAAATTGATGGCGGGAATGTTGCTTGATAACCTATCCATTGAGGTCGTGAAATTTCCCAACTCGAATCTTTTTGATCATTGGTGCAAACGACCACGACTACCTGTTAGGACATCAAGATCCATCAATAGAACGAGAATCCATTTGGGATGACTTCTCGCAATCTCCCATGCCGCCAGTTGGGAAAACTTTTCCTCATGATGACTTTTGCATATTCGTTTAGAGCATCCTTGATTATATTCGTATCATTTGACCATCTTAGCCAAATGTGTAACTAATATATAGTAAAAAACAAATAATTAATAGTTTACATTTTATAAAAAATAAAAGTAAAAAATAGGGATTAATAATACACATTTTGTAAGTATAATGCATTGCATTGACTTATTTTTTTAATCACTCCATTTCCCCGTGAGTTGATCCAGGATTCGGCTAGATTTACCGAGTAGTTTTTTCAAAATGTGTGATTACTGGTTTCCAAAATATATCTTTTGTTTGTTGTTTTTTGTCCTCGAAAATATGTAAATAAGCCTTTTCCACGACTACCTCTTAATCTTGTGTCGACTCCCCCAAGTTTGCTTGTTTTTTTCCCCGTCTTCCACGAGTAGCTTGTACTTATATTTCTTCCTTTTTGTCTTCATCTTCATCTTATTGTGGCTATCTTCTTTTTTTTTTTTCCCCGAATCGGGATTGCGAACCGGGTTACAAAATGGAAGATTTTTGTGTTAGGGGTAGGTTCACGGTACGCGAAATGGTCAATAAGTGCTCGTCCACTAAGTTAGAAGAAAAAGTGAAATGAGGGTTGTGTTATGGGTTGACATATTAGGTTGGGAGAAGTATTGTGGATATTGGGATGGAAACGGTTGGGTTGGAAACAGATGGGTAGGTATCAACTTGTCTTGTAAACGAAACCTATCGGGTTTGCCTAGATTACCACGAACTCTCGCACTATATTTTTTCTTCGTAACCAACGCTCTTTTGCTTGCACCTTCCATTTGCTAATTCTTTTTGGGTTGAAATATGGGTGTTGTAGTGTGTTAAGGGTTTATGGTTTATAGAAAGTAACAACTTAGAGTACTAACTTTATTTTTTAACATGTTAAGGCCTTAAAGGGTTATGGTTTCAGTTTTGTAACATGTTGAGGTACTAAGGCCAACTCCGTTAGTTTTTCTAGTTAAGTTTAATTAAATGACTAAATTTCCCAAGAATAACTAGATAGCTCATTCTTGTAATTAACTCTATTTGATTTACAAGGATACTTTTGCAATTTATTGAAATCATAAGTATCTATTAATATTATTAAATTTTAAAAATATACTAAATTAAATAATTATACCCTACGTGTTTTAATATTTTTTTACAAAACAATACTTTATCCATATAAACCACCGCCGATAAGCCCGATTCGTATCTGCAATTAACCACCACGTCAACTCTCATCTCTACCGCCATTGCCGTCATATGTTATCTATATTCGACAAAGTCATCTATATTTTTAGAGTTAATAGCCATTTTCGTCCCTGAGGTTTGGTCCAGTTTGCCACTCCAGTACAAAAGTTTTTTTTTTTGCAATTCCTTACCCGTGGTTTGGATTTTTTTGCCAAATTCGTCCTTTTCACTAACCCAGTTAAAAAATGTCGTTAACTGGGGGTATTTTAGTCAAATTACTGAATGACTAAAAAATAATAATAAAAAAATAAATTAAAAAATAAAGTAATAATACTCTTTAAAACCCTAAGCCCTCTCTCTCGTCTGATTATCATCCATTCAAACAACCATTGCAACCCTCTCAAACACTGATTAACAAACAATGGATGACGAATCTTGGGAATGGTGTGTATGAGAATGTGATTCTGACTTCGACCCACAACTAAAATATGGTATGTTTCGACAAGGTGGAGGTACTGGAGTTGCTGGATCAGGGAGGCTGGAAATGCAGGTTGAAGGGTGGAGATTTTATGGTTTTTAAGTAGTTTTTGTTATGTAATCAGTCTGAAAACTTGATGTCTTTTGGTATGTAATCAGTCTGAAAACTTGATCTTTTAGTTTGCTGCTACTTGTTTAAGACATGTTCCAACTTTGGTATGTAATGATATCTTTATGGTTTTATGGTTGTTCAATGTTATGTTCTTGTCAATTTTATGGTTTGTGTTGTATGATTGTGCATGATTATTGTGCAGGATGTGCTACTGGGTCAGTTGACTGCAGAAAGTCAACAGCTTTGAGGAGAATTAATGTTATTGTTTTGTTTTGTTGTTTGCCTTAACTCCTCATATTGTTTTGTTTGGTTGTTTGCCTTAATGGGTCATTCAAGTTTGGACAGCTTCAAGTGTCATATTCATGCTATTGTTTTGTTGTTTGCCTTAATGGGTCAAAACATTAAGTTCAACACACTTCAAGTGTCATATTCATGCTATTGTTTGGTTGTTTGCCTTAATGGGTCAAAACATTAAGTTCAACACACTTACACACAAATATTACCAAAACATTAACTTCATTTCCATCTTCACAAAAGATTACAGTTACATAATTCAATACAGACCCATCATCATATTACTACATCATTAACCTACATTAACCATACCATTCTAATGCATTAACCCATCATCATTAACCTACATTAACAATACCATTCTAATATATTAACCCATCAACCACATATCCAAACCCTACATTAGTGCTTGAGATAGTACAGCATAAACATCATCCATGAAAACCCTAAACCCAGTTTCAGCATCCTGTTTTGCCTCGACATTTTCTTCAAAAGATGATACGCTTCTGCTTTCTTGGCAAACATCCTCCTAACATTGGCTTCATGCCTCCGTATTGTGTCCAAGAGAGTAGGTACCAGCACAGTAGGGTTTGTACACATAGGGGGCTCAGCCCAGTCAACGAACCCACACCCAATTGTGCAACAATAGAACCTACGACCTGGATTCTGAGCTGCCAGGAGATTTTGAGGATGGTTGTTGATCCACACGAGCACATCACCATGCTTTCAGGGACGATTTGAAGTTGTGATGTGTTTTAGGGTTTTAAAACCTTTAAATAGGGGGAAGACGAAAATGACTCGGTTTTTTTTTATTTAAAAAATTATCATAGGTTATCAAATGACAATATTGTCCTTCATTAAAGTGGGTAAAAGACAACACTACTTCTGACACTAACGACATTTTTTAACTGGGTTAGTGAAAAGGACGAATTTGGCAAAAAAATCCAAACCACAGGTAAGGAATTGTATAAAAAAACTTTTGTACTGGAGTGGCAAACTAGACCAAACCTCAGGGACGAAAATGGCTATTAACTCATATTTTTAATATATAGAATTATATATTAATATTATTAAAACTTAACATTTTAAATTATATAAATATACTAAATTAAATAATTATAACCTATACGTTTTAGTATATGTTTTTTTATAAAAAATACTTCTATCCATGTAAACCATCGCTGATAAGCCTAATTCGTATTTGCCATTAAGCACCACGTACACTCTCCTCTCCACCGCCATTGCTGCCATGTGTTATCTATATTTGACAAGACAGTCTATATTTTTAATACATAGACTTATCGAGTAATATTATTTAAAAACTTTAAATTATATAAATATATTAAATTAATAATTATACTCTATGCTCTTTAATAATAACTAGTGGGGTGCCCGCGCGTTTGCGGCGGGAGCACAACATTTACTAAAAACGAAGCAACAACAAAAATAAATATGTAATGATAAATGCAAACAAGGGTAGGACACGTGTCATATGGTCTTGATGCTTCTTACATGAGACAAAGAAGGACATCATAGACTCATCATGAAGGTTTGGCATGATGACCAAGCTTTGATACGCGTGTAAGTTTTGATTAACATATAGTGGTGTAAGGTTGTAAAAGAGAAGTTTGTCATCTCTCATTATTGTTTTTAAATTTTGTGGGTAACCTAAATACTTTATAATATAGTATAGATATAGATAAATGCATTTTTAGAATTTTCTATGTCTAACTCTTATAGTCATGTATGTACAAGTATTATCCCCGTCGGTTGAGGGGAAAATTTTAACCATTGTGTCTTTCACAATTAAGGAGAAAATTTAAACTATTGTATCTTCTACATCTTTAGTTACTACTAAAGATTTATTGTCTTTACTGTTTTGAATGAAATAGTATTATTGTTTAAGTTTAAAATTATGTAACTTAAACTACCGGCTTGATTATCATGAATTTATTTTTGATCTATTTTTTTGCATTTCTTATTTTAACTTTCATGTTTATAAAAAAAACATAGTTCATTCATTGTTTTACTCTACAAATATGTAGTAAGCTTCCTCATTCCATGCTATGTTTATATCTCAATTTATAGACATTGTTTAGGTTCAGAAATATTAAACTTAAACTATCGGCTTGATTGTTACGAATTAATAATCAAAAATGTATGACATTGATTAATCGGTCCATATGCAAGTTGTTGTCCACAATATATGACATATAATGAATGAGTGTCTTTTGTCAACCAACGACCCAGTTGTGTATACCACTATATAATCGTAAGATGTTATATGTTATATTCAGATCATATGGATACTTTGCGGTTTTTAATTACAAAAACTTTTTTTATGACAACCCTTAAGAGTTTTTATACATTAACCCATTGAGTAAGGCCATAATATGATTATGTTTCTCATGCTTGTCAAAGTCAAACATACAAAACCATCTCACTCTAAGGCCTTATATATCAATTTTCGTATCTTACCTATCAATTTTATGAGCGACTACGGTAGTTCCATGCATCAATATATTATACAATTTCTTTGCCATGAACTTCCTAAATATAAAATTCAACCCTAGATATTAATTGAATAAAATATTATAAAAACAACAAAGTATGGATTGATTGGAGGCATAAACACATAATGTTTGCAAGAATATTTGTTTAATGGTGAACAAAATGTTACCTTAAGATTAGTACCATATATTTCACAAAATTTTGAGCGACCAATTACAACATAACGGTTATCCGCAATCTTCTCGTACATAGAATCCCTTATGAATCTGCAGAAATAAAAAAAAAATGGTTCATTAATTGTTTTCATGGTAGAAGGAAGCCATAAGATATTAGTAAGAATAATGTCTCATAAAGGTACAAATTGAAGAAAGAAGCCGGTGAGAATGGCTACTAACAAACAAAGATTATAAAGAGAATAAGGAATGAGAGACTTGTTTCATTGAGATGTATATAATAACAACATAATGGCCACTATTTATATGGATCTAATACAAGGTATAGACATAAATGAGATAAATGAGTTAGGAACATGGATAGTCACTAATAACTTGTAAAGGAGTTAGAAACATGGATAGTCACTAACAACTTTATTATTTCATAATCAACTTAATTGCTAATGTAAAAAGACAACTTCACCCTTTACTACCTTCATTAAGTTATTGTACCATATGCATTATATGTTGTAATTACTTAAATTTGGTTGGAATCCTTCCCTCATGCTTTATAATATAGTATAGATAATAATAATAATAGCTAATTTTACACCAAGCAACATATCAACTCTATGCGTTTTAAATATAGATAACGCATGACAGCAATGATGGTAGAAATGAGAGTTGACGTAGTGCTTGATGGCGATTACGAATTACGTTTATAGGCGGTGCTTTATATGGATAAAAGTATTGTTTTATAAAAGATACATACTAAAACGCAAAAAGTATAATTCTTTAACTTAAAATATTTTTATTACTTAAAATTTGTATGTTTTAACAATATTTAAAGATAGATCTAATTTCAATAATTTGCAAAAAAGTATCCTTGTAATCAAATAGGGTATACAATATTATCTAGTTATAATAGGGCATTATAGTCATTTTATCAAAACTTAACTAGGAAAACAAACGGAGTTAGCCTTAGTACCATAACATGTTACAAAACTGAAACCATAAACCCTTAACATGTTAAAAAATGATATTAGTACCCTAAAGATGTTTCTTTCAATAAATAATAGGGACTATCCATGTAATTATATCAATGAATTATGTGAAAAATTGTTAAACGTTTGATATATGACAGGGGTAAAAATTGTTATACGTTTGAAATATTATAGTACAAAAAACTTAAATTTCAATTTGTTATATATAGGTCTCATGGAAAGGTTTTTTTTTTTTTTTTTATGAAAAATAATAGATTTCAATCAACGTTAACTTCAAGATATTATTCTTAAACTAGGTATTTTAATGATCGCGCGCTGCGCGATTTGCAAATTTTTTTTTACAACTCATGCAAAATTTTTTTACAACTCATACAGTTAGCGCCAAACTACCGACAAACAGCGCACATACATATAACAAAAAATGAGCCTAACAGAGTAGAAATGTAGAAGCGACATTCATTTGGTAAATGAAGCAGTCAAATGTTCAAAAATATAAAAACTTGCCCTTCCGACTTTGATTTTGCATGTTCAACCTATAAATTTTGTTTTACTTCGTTTACTATCAGACCAACAACGAAGATTTTTAGTAATAAGTGTTAGACACATCATAGCCTTCGACAAAAAAAGATTCAATACATGAACTCACAATGTGGCTTCAAAAAAAAAGAGAGATGTTTACACCCAAAAAAATAAAATGTTAACAACATAAATACAACATATTCATTTAAGAAATAATTGGCAAGATAAATGTTTTCGCATTGAGAACTTACAACTTTCCAATAATTCACAAACTATTTCCATGTAAATGTTTTTACAATTCGATGGTGCAACGGATGAAAACACACCAGTCAAATATATAACGAAAGCAACGCACCAGTCAAATATATAACGAAAGCCTTATAATGGAAAGCTGTATATAATACGTATTGTAAAAGTTTACCTAGGCCTTGAAAAAACATGCATTTTCTTGTAGCTGTTCGTTTGTCATTCTTGCGGGTGTGTTGAGGTGGGAGCTTGGTTGGTTGAGATAGATGTTAGCTCACCTTTGATTCAAGATGAACGCAGTTGATGTTCTTCCAAGTCGAGTTTTTACCTCCCCAAAGTCAGATGCCGTAGTTATATTCAAAGGTCCTAAAAACTGAAAATTGCAATTGTAAACCATCAGCTACAAGATAATTGACAATTCCGAATACGACTAAACATCAGCAACAAACAGTTGTAATTGTCCAGTCCACCTTTATAAAACATACCTTTAATTTAGGGATCATCTCCCTAAAATGGCACCAAAAAAGATATGTGTTGAAAGTCAAAAGTCCTCAACTTTGACCTTTCAAACCCAACCTTTTGCCTAGTGTTTCATAGTCACATGTTGTAGACATTCTAAACAAAGAAAGGGTTGTAAAACAGAATTTAATGAAATTACCTTAGAGATATTGTCATCGGCGGTTCCTGTATCCGAATGTGATGGAGACTGTAGCGAGTAACCCGCGCCCTTTAATATTGTCTTCTCTCTGTCTCCCTGTTAGCTTCCATCAAAGCTTGCTCTAACAAAGCTTTTGCATCTTGATTAATCTCGATGATGAATTTTATTGGTGATGGCCAAACCAAAGGCGCTGCAGATGATGGATTTAATAACTTCGTTCTTATGCTTTAACGCAACCAAATATGGAATTCTCCTGGATTTATAGAAAAAAAATGAAAAATCAGAAAAAGAAAAAATAAAAACTTTGCAAGGTGCAACAATATATTTGCTATTTATTTTTATTTTGTCACTAAAAGTATTTTAAATATGCAGTTATGCATATATATAAGTTATAACCTATATATATATATATATATGTATATATTTTTTTTTACCAAAGTCAGCATTACCATTCCAAGAACTAATCTTGAAGCATTACACTGATCAAGAAACTAATGTTTCACTACACTACCAAATAAAGGTTGGAATAATTTGGAAACTAAATGTACCCAGATGCGTCTCTGTGAAGCCGGTCTGCACCCCACGCTAGTAATTCTCTTATACTTCTTTTGCTATCAAGCCAACATTATAGATCTCAAGCCAACATTAAAATTTTTTACAAATAACGCTCAGATTCATCATAACCTTCAAACATAGAAAAGATTCAATTCATCATCAGCAAAGACAATTAAAAAAATCAGTCAGATAACAGTGCAGTTAAAAGCAAATGATATCAACTATATTTTAATTATTAGAAATCACAATTTGGCTGGAAAAAAGAAAGACATCTTACCACCTTTAAAAAACAAAATGTTACCAAGCAATTTGTAAGCTATAAATTTAAGAAATAAGGTAAATATCTGCATATTGAAGACTTACTCTGCTCATAGTCAAAACGCCAACCAGTTTGTAAGTTATAAGCTTCAGGTACCATCCTTTCATTACAATTCCTAATTCAACTCTCTTTTTTAGCCTAGGTATGAAATGGTCAACATTAAAAATGTCCTCAAAATCACTGTAATTCATGAATTAGGACAATCAAAAACCCATAAACTTTAACATGTAGAGAGTTATAAAAACTTCAGCATACCTTGGATCAGCCCAGAAGGAAGTTTTATCCGGCTCAGGAACAATAAGAGTAACATTTAAATATCTAGCAATCGCCACCATATCACAAATCTGCATCATAAAAAACAGTTAAACCGGTTATTCACATAATGTACTTGTGAGTGCTAATTAAAAGCGATAAGACTCACAGCCGATCGCATTTGATTGAGTCCTCCATTACATGAAATCACTAAGTAACCATTGTTTGTGTACACCCCTACATTGCAATACAACTTCAGTCACCCATTTGAATGTTAAATGCAAATCTCAAACCTTAGCTATACAACCAATTTGGTTTTAAAAAGCACGCCTAAGCACAAGGCACAAGGGGACAATTTCTTTTTCGCTCATCGCCTATAGTAAAACCAAAAGGCGCAAAAACGTGCATAGTTTGGAGGGTTTTCTGGCCTGACACACCGCTTTTGCGCTTCAGTTTAAGACCTTGTCGCGCACCAGAAAAACCGGAAGAGAGAGAAACCGGAAGTCACTGTCAAAGTCTGTCATATGGAACCACGTGCACTTTAATCAGCTCGCCGTGCTCCCTGAGCCCAGTTTCTTTTCCTTGCAGCTGTTTAATTACATCTGCACCTACACTTCCTCTGTAAAGAAGTAAACTAAGTTCCTCATCACATCCACCCTGCCAACCACAAACAACAAATCATCTAACATACCAAAGGATATATGTTATAAAAACATCCAATCAATGTTGCTAAGATTATACCGGCGAGGGGATAACCTTGTTTGTAACAACCCAGTACAGACCCCAAAAATTTTTCGTGTTTTTATTGTATTTTTATAACAAGTAAAATAAATATTAGTCGAGCCGGTTGTGTGCGAAACTAAAAACCGAACCTGTATATATAACATATTACTATAGAATACGCGTCACGAGACCGAGTTTATGCGCGTTAACGAACCCGACCCGTTCCTTTTGATTACTCATCACCGGAGACACATGGCACCTTGAGATGGTGCCATGTGCCTCCCATGTGTCAAGCACACACATATTCCTGAATATTATAAAAGACCCAACCCCTTCACCCTTAAACCTGCTGAAGAACCCACCCTCACCTCTCATCTCTACATACACACACACAAACTCTGTTCTTTGCCCTCTCTCTCATCGTAACACACACACACACACCCACATAGAACAAGGAAGGAAGGATGAACAAGGAAAAGAGACCGATGGTCTCCTCCACCTTCGGCGGAGCCCCGACCATTCGACCACCAAAACAACCAGATCCATCACCACCCTAGATTATTATACAGGAAGGAGATTTAGATAGAGAGTAAGCTAGAGAAAGATGGAGCCGGCAGTCTCCTCCACCGCCTCGGCGACGCTCCGGCGGTCCAGCACCACAAACCACCCACCGCCCCTCTCCTCTCACACCTCCACACACACGCGTACAGGAGGTTAAAGGAGATTAGACAGAGAGAGCAGAGGTGAGAGAGGCAGAGATCGACGGAGGAGGAAGGAAGACGACAACAGGGTCAGCGGGTGTATGACGAATTCCGAGCAAGTCAGATCTGGTCACAAAGACGACTGTGGTGGTGGGTACGATGGTGAGAAGGGTGGCCGCTACTGAAGAGTTGGTCCCGAGTCTTGATGATGACGGTAGTGTTTCGGTTGATGGTGATGATGCTTCGTATTAGGGATGTGACGGTTAATATTTGTAGGTTGGGGATAGACTTGGGCATAACTGATTACGTCTGGAAACGGGTTCGGGTCAAGAGTGAGGAAACGGGTCACGAGGCTAAGTCAACAGAAGTCAACATGGTTGACTGGTCAACTGGTCAACCCAGTCAACGTTAAGTCAACTGGTCAACCAGAGTCATTCTGGTCAACACGAACCAAGACCGCGTATAAGGTATAGTCGGGTCTACTAGCTTGATAGTTATATTAATTGTAACCTTTAATCGTATATAATTTTGTGTGTGGGACTTGACGAGCATGTTAACCATTTTCAGACATAGGAACATATGGAGTATCGACTAATGGTTTGGATATGTTGAACTTAACAATAGAAACCATAGAATTGGGATTTGGCACTTGAGATATTGGACACAAGGTTGTACTAGCACGGACTCTAGCTCGCGAGGAAGGATTTCGGACACTAGACTTAAGATTGGGTTTAATACATATATATGTACATACAATACTTTTGACATCAAGACTCGACACTAGCATTAGGAACCAATAACATAAGGATATGACGTGAATAGAACCTATGCATACTAAATATATTAATGGAACAAGCACTATCTCGACACTTGGATAAGATCCGGACATGACTATAAGTACCAATATATAGTTAATACATGTTACGACATCTTATATATTGAACCAATACTAGTTGTAACCTACGGACATTAGGACAAAGACTTGGATTCAACACTTGAACACAATGTTGGATAGAAAGGACACATACAAAACATATATATACATATGAGCATGATAGTCGTAATGCTAAGACATGAAACCTATCATGGAATATTAGAAGACGCCTACTAACTTATGATGGTTAGAACCTTGGACTATAAGATGTATAGATTCGGACAACCAGGACGGAACTCTAGGAGGATCACTTAGATGAGTAAATATATATAACCTTGGACGACTAAAACCAAATGACAAGGATTATATAATACGAAACCAAATGCTTGAGCTTGTCCCACACGTATAACCATTATAAATAACGCTTAGACTAATAATATTTGTCGACTTAGGATTCGACCAGGACAATACCAGTACCAGATATCAGGTGCTCCGTTTATCATAAGCTATTCATGTGCAGTGCTTCCAGGTGAGTTCCGTGTACCTTTCCCCTTTTTGTATTTTAACTGTTTTGGGGTGAATACATGCTTCCAGTATAGAACCAGTTAAATGTGATGAACCAGATGATGTGACAAGGTGCTCCCAATACCGCCACACTCATCAACCCAACGGGAGATTGGGCTGCTTGATATGTGGGTAGCGCTACTTGGGGAAACCCTCGCACGCAGTGGACTCGGAAACCCGGGAAACCCTCCACTAAGGTATGTGTCATGTATTTTGCCATGGGAGTCCATGATGGGAGTAAGTGGATTCATTGTTAGGATTGAGGTGTGGCTTGTACATCCCTTCATGTTAAACTGATTTACTTATTAAACCTGATTTTGATTGATAACTTGTTTTGAGATAAGAAAACCTGTTTTAACTAGTTAAATGCACGCACGGACTCACCAACATTATTGTTGACCCAAAACCTATTTTAAGCATGTGTTCAGGTACCTGTTCTGGAGTTTCAAGGATTGTGTAGCTGCGACTCGGAGTAACCCCGATGGACGAATCAGAAGGCAAGCAAGAACCTTAGATATTATCTAGTGTATTGTATTAGAAGGTGTATATTGTATAGATATGTAAACCATTCTTTATAAAAGAATAGTTATTTATAACGCTTTCGCTGTTTGCTTGCATTATCCGTTGTTTGGCACCAATCTGGAATTTCGACCAGGCCCACCTTGGTCGGGTTGTGACAGTTGGTATCAGAGCAAACAGCTGAAGCGAATAAGAACTCTATTAGGCTTCAATCGTGAACCCTAGGATCCTAATCTTTGAAACCACATAGATCATTTCAGTGGGAGAACCGAAACATGGCGGATGAATTGGAGTTGCAGCATGGTGATACCAAACGAGTCGACCAAGACCCATGGGTACTGAACACATTAGGATGAGACTTTACCAAAAACACGTGAGTAAACCAGAGAGATGATGAGATATCATGATTTTTATTAAGAATATACTTGGATGCTTAAGTGAGGCGAGGAAGTGATTATGGTCGCGAACATAATCATGAATTCGCAGGCACAAGGGCATTTCGAGAATATCTTATTAAAGATCGTGAGAGTCGAATCAACACTCTGAAATAAGAAACTTGTCTAGACCACGAATACCTACTACATATGCGTTAGGAATACACCATGTTTTGTGTGCTTCTTGATTTCTTAACCACAACATTCTCTTCCGATGAACCGTAGTCTAGAATATTTCGAATGATCCTTCGGTAGTTATTAGAACACTTTAGAATTATCCGTGAGAAGCTCCTTGTTGGTGTAACCAACATTCTAAACTTCTACTTATGGAAACCAAACTCATGCTTGATGCTCCGTTTTTGGTCACAAAAATCGTACTTAAGACACCCTTTGAGACTCGAAATCGTTCATTTGAATCACTGTGCATAATCTTTAGATTGGAAATATTGTGAAATAACGCTCTCATAAGCATTTTGAACTCTATTTGTCGCGTTTCCCTTTAATTAAATTCACAAAATCTTGAAAATCCAGGATCACTTTAGCAAAACTCATAAGCAAACCCAGTGATTTTCCCTCATTTTGGCATCAGGAATCACTCGGACACTGTGTTCCAACTCTTCCGATAACGCTTAAGTGCAGAAATTTTCATGTTTGTTCTTGGTTCTTTGGATATTTAAGTCTTTTCGACAAGTATAACTCCTGAAACCATTAATTCAGATCCAAGCGAAACATGTATGTGCCTCAATACTATCAAAAGTATTCTAAAACTTTGCATTTTGATCATTCGCGCTAAATATGCTCGGAAAATGTAACACTCTAATATATGGTAAATTAGAATCGCCAATTTACAGATACTTTAGAATTCCACGCGGATTTTCGGAAAAGATTCCAGTTCGTTTTTGATGTATCAAAGGTGTGGTGGGTTGGCTGCGGTACACCCTATATATAACACCGATGGTACATCAATAATGGGACTGGGAATTAATTCAAAAAAAATTTAAACTCTACTATTTGAAAAAGACTTCTGTTAAAGCTTCTGGTGTATCAAAGATGTGGTGGGTTAGCTGCGGTACACCCTATATATAAACATCAATGGTATGTCAGAATCAAAACTGGAAGTCCGATCTAGAATAAACTCTAGTCTGTTTTCGGGCATTGCGTTAAACCAAATATCCTTTCTTAGTTATTTTAGACGAAATTATTAATTCCGATCAAATATCGCAATCCTTACGTAGACATGCGCTTGATGAGAAAGCAAAGAAAATATTCAGTCTTTAAATTTTTCCCGTGAAACTCTCTGGTTGAAACCAGAAGATACTGTCCGATCAAGTGACACTGAGGTCACCCGAAACCCTACCTTTGTAAACTCGTTCGTTAATAGAAATGCCCAAAATCATTTTGGTTCTATATTGGAAATGACAAGGAGACGCTCAATGCGAAGAGTACTTCTTTACCAAAACTCAAGTAACGAGCAACTTGACAAGTGTAGGTCAGATTTCTTTTGCTCATCAATCTGTATGCTCTCCTCCCTCTGCATTCTATTGTTCCCACAATTTCCATATCTTAACTAATTATTTACCTGTTTAACGACTGTCAAGCCACCAAAATTAGTAAACCACCCTGTATGTGGACATCCTATCTGATAAGTTAACCTCGGTACCCCTATCCTTTAAGTAGAACTGTCAACGTTTAAAGTCTCCCCGTTGTTCGTATGAATCACAGACCTGTTTTAGAAAACATAGTATGACCACACAGATCCTCGTATGGATAGATTCTTGTAATCTCGTAGTGCGTCTGGAATTCATTGCCTTATTTTTCTGTAGTACAACCTATATACCTAGTCATATAATTGTAGGTTCACATCCATAAGTGACGCTTGAGAGTCGGATGACATTAACCAGTTATAAGAATAATAACTACACTACGAAATATAACCCAACTGTAATTTCGCGGACGAAATTCTTATAAGGGGGGGAGAATGTAACAACCCAGTACAGACCCCAAAAATTTTTCGTGTTTTTATTGTATTTTTATAACAAGTAAAATAAATATTAGTCGAGCCGGTTGTGTGCGAAACTAAAAACCGAACCTGTATATATAACATATTACTATAGAATACGCGTCACGAGACCGAGTTTATGCGCGTTAACGAACCCGACCCGTTCCTTTTGATTACTCATCACCGGAGACACATGGCACCTTGAGATGGTGCCATGTGCCTCCCATGTGTCAAGCACACACATATTCCTGAATATTATAAAAGACCCAACCCCTTCACCCTTAAACCTGCTGAAGAACCCACCCTCACCTCTCATCTCTACATACACACACACAAACTCTGTTCTTTGCCCTCTCTCTCATCGTAACACACACACACACACACCCACATAGAACAAGGAAGGAAGGATGAACAAGGAAAAGAGACCGATGGTCTCCTCCACCTTCGGCGGAGCCCCGACCATTCGACCACCAAAACAACCAGATCCATCACCACCCTAGATTATTATACAGGAAGGAGATTTAGATAGAGAGTAAGCTAGAGAAAGATGGAGCCGGCAGTCTCCTCCACCGCCTCGGCGACGCTCCGGCGGTCCAGCACCACAAACCACCCACCGCCCCTCTCCTCTCACACCTCCACACACACGCGTACAGGAGGTTAAAGGAGATTAGACAGAGAGAGCAGAGGTGAGAGAGGCAGAGATCGACGGAGGAGGAAGGAAGACGACAACAGGGTCAGCGGGTGTATGACGAATTCCGAGCAAGTCAGATCTGGTCACAAAGACGACTGTGGTGGTGGGTACGATGGTGAGAAGGGTGGCCGCTACTGAAGAGTTGGTCCCGAGTCTTGATGATGACGGTAGTGTTTCGGTTGATGGTGATGATGCTTCGTATTAGGGATGTGACGGTTAATATTTGTAGGTTGGGGATAGACTTGGGCATAACTGATTACGTCTGGAAACGGGTTCGGGTCAAGAGTGAGGAAACGGGTCACGAGGCTAAGTCAACAGAAGTCAACATGGTTGACTGGTCAACTGGTCAACCCAGTCAACGTTAAGTCAACTGGTCAACCAGAGTCATTCTGGTCAACACGAACCAAGACCGCGTATAAGGTATAGTCGGGTCTACTAGCTTGATAGTTATATTAATTGTAACCTTTAATCGTATATAATTTTGTGTGTGGGACTTGACGAGCATGTTAACCATTTTCAGACATAGGAAACATATGGAGTATCGACTAATGGTTTGGATATGTTGAACTTAACAATAGAAACCATAGAATTGGGATTTGGCACTTGAGATATTGGACACAAGGTTGTACTAGCACGGACTCTAGCTCGCGAGGAAGGATTTCGGACACTAGACTTAAGATTGGGTTTAATACATATATATGTACATACAATACTTTTGACATCAAGACTCGACACTAGCATTAGGAACCAATAACATAAGGATATGACGTGAATAGAACCTATGCATACTAAATATATTAATGGAACAAGCACTATCTCGACACTTGGATAAGATCCGGACATGACTATAAGTACCAATATATAGTTAATACATGTTACGACATCTTATATATTGAACCAATACTAGTTGTAACCTACGGACATTAGGACAAAGACTTGGATTCAACACTTGAACACAATGTTGGATAGAAAGGACACATACAAAACATATATATACATATGAGCATGATAGTCGTAATGCTAAGACATGAAACCTATCATGGAATATTAGAAGACGCCTACTAACTTATGATGGTTAGAACCTTGGACTATAAGATGTATAGATTCGGACAACCAGGACGGAACTCTAGGAGGATCACTTAGATGAGTAAATATATATATAACCTTGGACGACTAAAACCAAATGACAAGGATTATATAATACGAAACCATATGCTTGAGCTTGTCCCACACGTATAACCATTATAAATAACGCTTAGACTAATAATATTTGTCGACTTAGGATTCGACCAGGACAATACCAGTACCAGATATCAGGTGCTCCGTTTATCATAAGCTATTCATGTGCAGTGCTTCCAGGTGAGTTCCGTGTACCTTTCCCCTTTTGTATTTTAACTGTTTTGGGGTGAATACATGCTTCCAGTATAGAACCAGTTAAATGTGATGAACCAGATGATGTGACAAGGTGCTCCCAATACCGCCACACTCATCAACCCAACGGGAGATTGGGCCGCTTGATATGTGGGTAGCGCTACTTGGGGAAACCCCCGCACGCAGTGGACTCGGAAACCCGGGAAACCCTCCACTAAGGTATGTGTCATGTATTTTGCCATGGGAGTCCATGATGGGAGTAAGTGGATTCATTGTTAGGATTGAGGTGTGGCTTGTACATCCCTTTATGTTAAACTGATTTACTTATTAAACCTGATTTTGATTGATAACTTGTTTTGAGATAAGAAAACCTGTTTTAACTAGTTAAACGCACGCACGGACTCACCAACATTATTGTTGACCCAAAACCTATTTTAAGCATGTGTTCAGGTACCTGTTCTGGAGTTTCAAGGATTGTGTAGCTGCGACTCGGAGTAACCCCGATGGACGAATCAGAAGGCAAGCAAGAACCTTAGATATTATCTAGTGTATTGTATTAGAAGGTGTATATTGTATAGATATGTAAACCATTCTTTATAAAAGAATAGTTATTTATAACGCTTTCGCTGTTTGCTTGCATTATCCGTTGTTTGGCACCAATCTGGAATTTCGACCAGGCCCACCTTGGTCGGGTTGTGACATTGTTTTCCAGTGGAAGGGTCTAGAAATGATGTGAGATCTACCATGTCATCTAGTTTCAACTGAATTCCAGTCTCTTCTTCGACCTCAACGTAAAGCTGTACCAAAAATATTGCCCACATTATCATCCATCATTCCAGGTGGCAGCTCCAAAACTGGTCTCCCAACAGGCACCCTGTAACAGCCCACGGTAATCCGTACCACAATATTGTCCGCTTTGCCCGCCCAGCCGTATTAGACTGTGACCAAGCTCACGGTTTTGCATTGGTCTCACCCCCGAAGGACTGGCCAAAAACGCGTTGTGATAGTGAGGGTGGCCACTCCCTTATAAGGAGTTCTATTCTCCCTTACACAACCGATGTGGGATCTTACATTCCACCCCCCCTTAGGGAGCCCAGCGTCCTCGCGGGCATGACTAGCACACCGATCCGGGTCCCGGCTCTGATACCATCTGTAACAGCCCACGGTAATCCGTACCACAATATTGTCCGCTTTGCCCGCCCAGCCGTATTAGACTGTGACCAAGCTCACGGTTTTGCATTGGTCTCACCCCCGAAGGACTGGCCAAAACGCGTTGTGATAGTGAGGGTGGCCACTCCCTTATAAGGAGTTCTATTCTCCCTTACACAACCGATGTGGGATCTTACATGTAAGATCCCACATCGGTTGTGTAAGGGAGAATAGAACTCCTTATAAGGGAGTGGCCACCCTCACTATCACAACGCGTTTTGGCCAGTCCTTCGGGGTGAGACCAATGCAAAACCGTGAGCTTGGTCACAGTCTAATACGGCTGGGCGGGCAAAGCGGACAATATTGTGGTACGGATTACCGTGGGCTGTTACAGATGGTATCAGAGCCGGGACCCGGATCGGTGTGCTAGTCATGCCCGCGAGGACGCTGGGCTCCCTAAGGGGGGTGGAATGTAAGATCCCACATCGGTTGTGTAAGGGAGAATAGAACTCCTTATAAGGGAGTGGCCACCCTCACTATCACAACGCGTTTTGGCCAGTCCTTCGGGGGTGAGACCAATGCAAAACCGTGAGCTTGGTCACAGTCTAATACGGCTGGGCGGGCAAAGCGGACAATATTGTGGTACGGATTACCGTGGGCTGTTACACACCCTAACCTTAAATATAATTATATAGAAATATGATTAAATTAGGAAAATCAGAATTTGATGACTAAAATGCAAAATCATACACTCCACCTGCTTGGTAAGAACGGTATAAGTTTTCCCTTCTGGGATTAAAAATTTGCTACCATTTAACCACCACTTTCATTGAAAATTTGCCACCATTTAGCTTTGCTACAGGTTTTTTTTCCTGCTTTATTAATTCAATTACATTTCAAGAAACTATATATATAAAACAGTTAAATAATACAAAATCTCAAATTATAAAAAGCGAATTTGTTACAGTTTTTCCAACTTTAAAAGAATATAAAAGACTATAATAGAAACACTAACTAAAAGATCAAATAACCGAAATTATCCATGAAAAACTTCAAAACATTCATGTCTACGTGTTTATAGCATATTTTCAACCCGCAACTGTAAACATGGCTTCCATTTTTTGCCATAATTCCTCCGAACCTTTCTTATCTTCGTCTTTTTTCCTTAACAAGCTCTTTGATAATCAAATTCAACTTTCCAATCTACAAAACAAGCAATGAATAGAATCAAGAAGTTGGAATTAACAAAAACTAAAAACGAGTCAAGTGAGTTGCACAATAACATAATCCAATTATGATTTACAATTCTAGTGCTAGAAGCCAAATAACATGTTCTGATATATTTACATATTATTACTAAGATTAAAATTTTACTTAAACATTACTAAGATTAAAATTTTTGACTTAGACAATCAGTAGAGATTGTCTAATCAACTCAATAAAAAATTCCTAAACATTCTCAATACATTAAAAGGCATCAAACCTAACAAGAAAAAAGCAAATACCAAACAAATACAATATTCATAGGAAACAATTCAAATGCATAAAAGTAGACAAAGAAGTCAAGTATTGGTGAAAAATAGGGTGCCTAGGTTCATTTTTTGACATATAATTCAAAGCTCAAGTTGAAATAATATATATCATATCTACATCACAATCTCCATATCTACGTCATGTTTACAAGAATCAAGATGAACATAAATCATGATAAAGCTTTGACATCCTCCTATAAATTACTAATTCTTTTATATATTATAAAGAGTAAATAATTTTTTTATATATTATAAACTACTATCAGGGTAAAAAGGAATAAACCTACCATCGTGACTTCTCTGTCATGTACATAAGGGTCTCTAAACATTGCCTAACCAATACACTTTTTCCTTTATTCTTGCACCCGAAGCTCGGACCACCAAGTCGTCATCAAATTTAGGATGTTCTCTACGTTCTTTTCCGTACTTCTCTACAACATAACCATTATATTTAACCTATTGGGGTTAAACATGTAACTATATTATTCAAATTTCAATGTTTTTTTAATATGTTTGGATTTACTAATTACTTAACTTACCCAGGTTTCCTTTGCCCTATCGTCAACCCACACAAGATTTTCATCAACATCCTCTTCTCAATCAACATCCAATAGTAGCGAACTGCTACACACTTAGATGTTTATCTAATGGTCTGCTTCCTTTCCTACAATCTGAATGCTTCCACATCTCATGAGCTGACAATTCACGCCCAATTGTCTTAGTCTGCAAATGTAAAACTTAGAAGTTAATAAAGATGACAGTGTTGACATAGTAGCACTACCTCGATCACTACTTCTCCCATCACCTCGTTCACCAACTTGACCACATCTCGCCTAACACCACGTCCAAGCCCCCGACCACCAGCTGTAGCACTACCTCCCCATAGTACGTGCCATGATATCTACAACAAAAGCAATAACAAATAACTAGAAAAACCATTAGATAACAAAAACAAGTTACAATAACTTTGAATGTTAACTACTATTTGTCTCACCATACTTATTAACCCTCTTATCAACAACTACATCCTTATAAAATGCAAAGTCCAAAAACAATTCCACATTGTCATATGAATTGATTTGGCAGTGGGCAAGGTTGCAGAAATATGGAAATGATTTGGCGGTGGGCAAGGTTACAGAAGTCCGCTAGGAGCTTCCAACTCGGCTGACTGGAGAGTTGCGGGTACTCGGCCTGGTTGGAGTACTAGAACATGGTGATTTATAGAGAAAATTCACATAATTTGAAGACTACATATATGTCATAACTTCATAATAAACAAACTCATATGAAAAATAAGCATAATTCAAAAAGATACATGTTGAAATTCAACCTTCAAATTAAAACCCAATTAGTTTATCACCATACTTATATATTTCACCATCAAAAACATTTACTCAAGTACACAATTACACATATTATTCACAACAGTACAGAACTACACATATATTTATTCAAGTTTTCTCAACCATCATAATAATGCATATAATAAATTAATAATACAAAAAAATTATCCAAACAAAAACATGACAAAAGTCGGATGGATACCTATTAATGTTTTGAGTGTTTTTCAACCATATACGCAGTACAGTCCACATATATAATATATTATACAAAAATCAAAAACCCAATTTAGTTTCTCAAACCATATACACAGTGACAAAACGAACAGAGTAAGAGTACACACAATGTTATACAATTATACACAACACAACAGTCTACATTTATAAATTTATTAACATAATAATACGAAAACAACAGCTTTCATTTCATACCTGAATTGCAGAGAGAGGGAGGGGGTCGGATGGGGTGTTGCACCGGTGTTGTGTGTAGCGGCGCACGATGGAGTTGCAGCGGCGGAGGGTTTGTTTGGGGGTGGGTTACTTCATACTTGCAGAGATAACAGAGAAGGGAACAATAGGAGTTTGTTTGGGCGGGCTTAGGGATATGGTTTTTCTTTTATTTGGGCGGGCATATAAGTTTTCAGTTTCAAATTTAAACTTTATTCTTTATGTTTCAAATTTCAATTTTAAAGTCAAAAGCAAACTTTGGCGCTTTTTTAGTCAAACTCGGAATTGACCGATTCCATCCCGAATTAGACTGATTTTGGCTGATTCCTAGCCGAGTTTGACCATTTCCCGATTTTTGCTGGCCGAGTAGGAGCAAAGCGGTGTGTCACACCTCCGAAGAGTGCGATTCCTCACCGATTCGAAGGCCAAGTTGATGTAATATTTTATTAAAATAATCAATTTTCAATTTAGTACTATATGTCGAGAAGATAAAAGTCATATGTTTGTTATTATTATTATTAATATAAATAACAAAAATTTGATAGCCGTTTCGGTATACGTTGCTAAAAAATTGATCGGTTACACGACGATATATTAAGTTCGTTAGATTCCAACATAATACATTGGTATTTATATCATTATTTTTTTTGAGATTTTGAATTTTCGGGTATTATGATTCTAACCCAAACATTGCGTTAAATTACGATGTAATGCCATTTTTTTTCCATTTGAAATATTGTCACTTTATGTCTCTAAAGTTATATCTAAATCATTTGGAAAAAATCATGAATGTCACATCAACCATCATTGGATCTACTTGACCATCATTGGATCTAACTGACCATCACAGTGGTGTAATTAACCATCATTGATCTAATTGACCATCAATGGATCTAAAGACGATCATTGGTTCTAATTAACCACCATTGGATCTAACTGACCATAATTGGGCCTAGCTAACCATCATTGGATCCAACTGACTATCGTTGGTGTAATTAACCATCATTGGATCTAATTTACCATCATTAGTTTCTAATTTGACCATCACAACGGGCCTAACTGACCATCATTGGGTGTAACTGACCATCATTGGGTCTAAATGACCTTCATTGGATCTAGTGACAATGATTGAATCTAACTGTCCGTCTTTGGGCCTAACTGACCGTCATTGGATCCAATTGACCATCATTGGATCTAATTGACGATAAGATATTTTAGAGTTACTCGTTTTGTTTCTTTTATAAGTGTGACTACTAAATGACATATTTTATTTCAAAAAGTGTAGCTAAAGGTTTCCAAAAGATGTGTTATTAGTCACATGAATAAAAATTCGAACAAATATTATGACCATAGATCAAATTTGGTTACTCTTTCTAGTGTGGCTACAAAATGTCATAATATTTTTCCTAAATGTGACTAAAAGTTTTGAACTGGTGTACAA
>JAUTDX010003238.1:42500-48476 GCA_030844895.1 Ambrosia x helenae | reverse complement strand
TTCAAGGAAATGACAAGAATGAACTTGAGATTTGCCTTGAGAGTGTTAGTACATTTACTTGATACAAGTTTTTTTATCAAGAAACTTTGGTTTTGTTTAATTTTGAGTAGGGGTGTCAATTGTGTCGGGTACTCAGGTTAGCAGGTTGAATTGTTCAACACGAACAGGACCCATATTTTATCTGTGTCAAAAATGTAAACTTAACATGCAGACATTTAAAATCATCCCGAACATGGCACATATATCTAAACGTGTCAAATGGGTTGACGAGTAGTAATTATGTTGTAAGGTGTTAATTGGGTTGGTGGTTTAGAAAAATGGGTTAAACGAATTAGTGGGTCGACAAGTTTAATTAATTAGGTGGTGGGTCAACCTGCTTAATTAAATGGTCAACCGAACACGACCCGTTTGATTAAAGAGGTCAACCCAAACATGACCCGTTTATTAAACATGTTAGATATTCGTGTCATGCATTGGGTCGGGTCTGAAATTGTCACATCTAATTTCGACTAGGGGTGCAAACGAGCCAAGCGAGCCCAAGCTCGACCAGACTCGAGCTCGAGCCGATTCGAGCATTGTTCATAAAGCTCGAGCTCGGCTCGATGGTAGGTTTCCAAGCTCGAGCTCGACTCGGGCTCGGCTCGTTTATTAGTTACTAATTAATTTATATTAATTGTAATACTTATTTTATATATATTTTGGTTTTTTATTCATAGTTTTATAAATACTAATTATTATATCTAAATACATATTAAATATATTAATTAAAATTTATATAAATAGTGGGCTCGTTAAGGCTCGCGAGCCGGCTCGAGTTCGATAGGCAAAGCTCGAGCTCGGGCTCGTTTACTAAACGAGCTTTGTTTATAGGCTCGTTTACACCCCTAATTTCGATATTTTGGCCTTGGTTATAAAGCTGACTATTGACATGGTTCTTAAAACACAGGTGATCATGCAGTAGAAACCAACCAAGGGCTCAATCTTGTCTACATGCATGCTGGAACAAATCCCTTTGAGGTCATCACACAGGCTGTAAAGTAAGTGCACTTGCCAACTTAATTGTATGCCTGTTTCGTTGTTACATGATGGAAGGTTCAGACGGGTCGGGTCAAAATAGGCCATGCTTAGTTTGGACTGAAATAGCTAATTCAAACTAAATGTGCATGTGAAACAGGGCTGTTGAGGACCATATGCAAACATTTCATCACCGCGAAAAGAAAAAGGTACAAAAAAAAAAAAAAAAAAAAAAAACTCATTCCCTGCTATATTTCCTGAATGATATAACTATATTAGAATATAGTCTTATTTTATCTTAATTTTGTTGGTTGAAATAACAGTTACCGGGATTACTTGATTGGTTTGGCTGGTGCACTTGGGATGCTTTCTACACTGACGTCACTGCAGAGGGTGTCGAAGAAGGCCTCAAGAGGTAATGATCGCCGGAAATGGTACTTTTTTTGTGCCGGCAATGAGGGCTAAATTTAATGTGCTTAAACAACTTATATCATGTCTGTAAAATGGAGAGAATGTGAGCATGCAAATGAACATTTTTTTTGGTTACTTTTGCAGTTTATCATCAGGAGGGACGCCGCCTCGCTTCCTCATTATAGATGATGGTTGGCAAGAAATTGGTAATGAGAACAAGGACCCCAATGTTGTTGTGCAAGAAGGAGCACAGTAAGAAATCTTTCGACATTAACCAGTTTCTTTTTTGTTAACCATGAGAACCTGTTATTGGGAAACTCATAAGACGGCCTCTAGTACCCTGCAGGCTAACCAACGAGAGTAGGTAAAACACAACTTGTGTTGGGCGGGTGACATGGGATCAAAGACAGAAAACAGCTGATTATCTGTTTTTACAGTTTAATCTATTTTACTTTCTACAGTTTAATAGAGTAGGTTTTTCTATTCAAAAGGGGGTAGCGGCGCAACTTGTAGCACGTTTACCCGCCTCCCACTTGTAAAAGTTATCGGTTTAAATTAAAAAATTTATATTAAAAAAACCAAAAAAAAAAATATAATCAGATTTGTCAAACACTCAAAACCATAGTTGCAAAAAGTCGTCCGAGTACTCGCTACAGGGTGGGTCACCGAGTATAGCCGAGTTGGCCGAATATTCCGAGTAATCCCATCATAGGCCGATTTGACCCCGAGTATTCGCCCGACTAGGCCGAGTACTAGCAACTCCCCAGTTGGCCGAATTGGTAGCGCCTAGCAAGTTCTGCAACCAAGTGAAAACGGTTGATTATCTGTTTTTACAGCTTCAAATAACACAAGTATGCCCAAACGCTATTTTCTGCGACCATTTTATTACCACGATTAATTCATATCACCTTCAAAACACAATTTGTAGGTTTGCAAACAGACTAACAGGAATCAAAGAGAACCAGAAATTCCAAAAGAAAAAGGACAACCATGCCCAGGCTTGAAACATGTTGTCGATGAAGCTAAGGAACAACATAAAGTCAAGTATGTTCACTATCCTATATTCAGTTGTGTTTTATTGCTATCTTTAACCATTTAAAGATTACAAGTTTACAACACGTATTTACCACAGGTATGTATATGTTTGGCATGCTCTAGCCGGATACTGGGGTGGTGTAAACCCAACAGGAGCCGGTATGGAGCATTACGACCCGGCTCTAGCCTACCCAGTCCAATCACCAGGCGTAAAAGGGAACCAGCCCGACATAGTCATGGACAGCCTATCGGTCCATGGTCTGGCCTAGTGCACCCAAGAAAAGTTTTCAACTTCTACAATGAGCTGCATGCATACCTTGCTTCATGTGGAGTTGATGGAGTTAAAGTTGATGTTCAAAATATTATAGAAACGCTTGGAGCGGGCCATGGTGGCCGTGTTTCTTTAACCCGAAGCTACATTCAGGCTCTAGAAGCTTCTATTGCCAAGAACTTTAAAGATAATGGCTGCATTGCGTGTATGTGTCATAATACAGATGGGCTTTATAGTGCTAAACAAACTGCAATTATTCGGGCTTCTGATGATTTCTACCCTCATGACCCTGCGTCTCATACCATCCATATTTCTTCTGTGGCTTATAACACATTGTTTCTTGGGGAGTTTATGCAACCAGATTGGGACATGTTCCATGTAAGTATAAAAGAGGTGTAAATATGGGTGGGTCGGATAACGGGTAATATTTGGTATGGGTTGACCCAAACTTGTTAGTTCAAAATTTAAATTTTATTTATAAATAATATGATTACATATATATTTATAAGTAAGGTATTAGTTTTTTTTTAACACTTTGGGTAACTTTTGACCCGTTTCCTTTTATCCAAATTTTGTTATTTACTGTTTGAAGATAGAACAAAATCGACCCATTGATATGTAAATGGGTCAAAATGTTCCAAAATGGTATACTTCGATAAAGGGCCAAACGAGTAATCTTGGTATGGTTCGGGTTGAAATGAAATATTTTTTACTTAAAATCCTTATATTTTTTGTCAATATTTTTTTTAATGTCAAACATGACTGAAATGTATATTTATTAAAAACAATCCGCTTTTATGGATAAAAACTATTAGAAGGTTTTTTTTTTTAAATTAATTTGAGCTACCATTTGTATGTTTGACCCATTTGACCACTTTCCTTTTAAACCATCTTTTATTTTATCAATTGACCCGTTAGTGATAAAATAACCCGAATCGACTCATTCTTATGTAATTAAATTGAATTGAAGTTAAGCTAACTTGGTTTCTTTTCCGTAACTGATACTTTCAGAGTCTTCATCCGGCTGCAGATTACCACGCTGCAGCGCGATCTATTGGTGGATGCGCAATCTATGTCAGGTATTTAAATCATGTTTTATTATTATACTTTCCCATAACCATACTAATATAAACACAAGAGCCATAAACTAATAGTAATTACTTATCAGTGACAAACCCGGAAACCACAACTTTGACCTGTTAAAGAAGTTAGTTCTCCCAGACGGGTCAGTGCTTCGAGCCCAATTACCCGGCAGGCCTACACTTGATTGCCTCTTTGTTGACCCAGCTAGAGATGGAATCAGGTATGTACACTTAATTCCCACATTTTAGCTAATCATTTCATTCAAGTAAGGAAATTGACTTTGACTTTGACTTTTGACTTTTATTTTATGTAGCTTGCTTAAGATATGGAATGTGAATAAGTGCACTGGTGTGGTGGGTGTGTTTAACTGCCAGGGGGCTGGTTGGTGTAAAGTCGAAAAGAAAACCCGAATCCATGATGCATCTCCCGGTATTCTTACGGGTTCTGTGCAGGCTGATGATGTGGACGCGCTAACTCAAGTAGCGGGTCAGGACTGGAATGGTGAAACAGTTGTGTATTGTCAAAGATCAGGTACTGCACCATTTTAAAACTTCCTATAAATTTATTAAAAAAATGTGTAAACGAGTCGAAACTGTCACTTTACTTGAAAACGTCATATTAAAACGTTCACTGTTGCAGGAGAGGTAATTCGGTTACCCAAAGGCGTGTCGTTGCCAGTAACACTCAAGGTTCTAGAGTATGAACTATTCCACTTCTGTCCACTAAAGGTTAGTCTCTTCTAAACCTTGGACCAATAAATCAGTATATGAAATAAATAAACCAAACATGTTTGACCCGTTTGACTTTTAACAGGAAATAACAGAAAACATATCGGTTGCACCAATAGGATTGCTCGACATGTTCAACAGCAGTGGGGCAATAGAACATTTTGAGGTCAACTTAGCTTCAAACTCTGAAGTCAACGTTCCCCAGTCAACTGATCTTAGTCAAACCCGACCTGTTACTGCATCTGTGTCACTTAAAGTCCGAGGATGTGGGCGATTTGGAGCTTATTCATCTCAGTGTCCTCTTAAGTGCACTATTGATGGCATTGATACCGAGTTTAGTTATGATGGTCCAAGCGGATTAGTGACACTTATGGTCCCAGTGGCTCAAGAGGAGATGTATAAGTGGTGCATTGAGATCATAGTGTAAATCAGCGAGTTGACTCGTGAGTCGTGTATGAACCAAGTCAACAAAGTTACAATGTATCGGTAGAGTCATAGCAGGGTGGTTTGGTGGTGTGTGTTTTAAGTGCGAATAATGTATGATGTTGTGTCATTCTTTGTAATAAAAGAGTTACTAGTTTCTTGTTAACTGATTTTAGGCGCGCCGTTGTTTGACTTTCGTTGACTAACAGAATAACTGCTGTAAGTTTCAAAACAATCAACAAAAGTACATATGCAAATAACTGATTGTATTTAAAAAGACATAAATATCTCTACTGTCACATAAGTAACATACCAACATAAACAAATAACCATAACCAATAGCTATAAAAGGACATAAATACCCCTACCATGTTACATAAGTAACATACCAACATAAACAACTGTCTTATGATTTCAGGCCTTCATCGTCATCGGCTTGTGTTGTAGCCGGATTTGTGCCTGATTTCTGCTTCTGGAACTGCTCGGCTAATTGTTTCAAGTGAGCCAAATGATCGGGGCCTGTACAACATTATCAATCATAAATAATGGTCTTTTTCTTAACGGACAGTGTAACGATTAATAAATTTTACACATACCCAACATGGTCAAAACGCCCGCTAAAGCATCATGAAAATCTAAATCACAAAAGAAAAATGTTTTAAATAAATCATAAACAAGATATCAACATATAATTATTATAAATAGAACGGAAACATACTCTTTACTTGAGGAGTACCGCTAACAACCCATGTATTGGCTTGAATAGAAGCTTCAACTAAAAAAAAAAAAAAAAAAAAACAAGTTATAAAAAATCATAGCTACCTTTTTAATGCATACAATCTCCTAAATACTTATTCTTTCATACACTGTAATAATATTGTTTTTTAATATGCATGTATTCATTAGATAAAATTTTAAAAACTAAACAAATAGTTGTTATAGGCCAACCTAACATGACACATCAGACTAAAAATATAGATGAATAAAAAATAACAACCGGTTTAGCTACCC